>JAXGGA010004649.1:0-86030 GCA_038373865.1 Uloborus plumipes | reverse complement strand
CTTTACTACTCTGACAAACGACTATCAGTCACATGCTTGATACTTTTATTTTTGTTTTGTTATTTTAATGTACTAACTGATAACTTATCACAGGTTCCACAAAAAGCGGTTTTTCTTCAGTTCTTTTACTGACTCTGAAGAGGCTTGGCTTCACAAGAAACTTCTTTTGTCTCTGGTAATAAAGAAGTGAGTGTTTGGATTTATTAATTTATTTATTTGATTTAAACATTTATTTAAACATTTTTTCAGCTTTTGGTTTTTTGTGAATATGAAATGTGTTAATGTCGAATGGCTACACTAGGTTAACCTCTTCTTCTTAGTCAGAATCCTATATTCGTATTTTCCAAAAGAACTCATGAATCGTATATTTCGCTCATTAAGGTTCACTTTCTTTTATTCCCTTGGCATGCATGTTCTTCTTATTTTCTCTATTAGAAAAATAACCTGGAGTCGTATGGACCATAAGTCACCTAAATTTTCGAAATGCCGTACTTTTCGTATAAGAGATTTGAGAGACATTCTTTATACAATGGTCGCCAAACAGTTTTGATTAAATAAAGCGGCTGATTAAATAAACCTGGATTTTGTTCTGTTTTAAACTATTTGATCTATTAAAGCGGTTTATTCAACTAAACACTGATTCAGGTAACCGGTGCCCACTGTATATTTGTAGTCATTGGCAAGTTTGGATCAAATGTGCAACATATTTAAATCTAGATATTCATATAATATATACATTTCATATTACCCAACTATTCTTTATTAGCTTCCATTTTCTATTTTTCATGAAATAATTTTTCTCATGGCAACAGAATAAATATATAATTTTGTTTCATTACAGATAGTCATAGTATGTGCTCATGATGATTTAGGCATTTTTTTAATTGAAGAACCAGTTACCCAAGAAGCACACTTCGTTTTTTAAAGGTTGTAAAATAGTTATTAACGTTGTGACAACCGCGTAAAAAACGTTTATAAAACGTTTAAAGGTTATTTGTGCTACCTGGGTAGGTTTTATAGAAATGTAAATGGTATTCCATCATGTTACCCTCCTTCTTTTTCTATATTTGCCACCTCAGAGTAACAATAAGACGTCTAATCCCAGGAATATCAGTAAGACATTCTACGGTTGTTTTGAAGTGAAGTATGTTATCACAGTAAAATTGGCAACTCAAGGCGAGGGGCACAGGTTCAAAAGGCTGGAGTTGCTTTTAAACCGACCCTCTAATAATGTCTCTGCTTGCCCTCCCCAAACTCGACAGCACCCACAAATGGCTCTTTTGCATTTTATTGTTTTTTTGTTAAGTGGTGAAGAGGAAGCAATGAAATATCTTTTCTGCATTTTTGTTCGCTCTTCGCTTTTACTTTTTGAAACAAACATTTATTACAGTTTCAGACTTGAGTTTGTTTTGCTTCACTTTAGTACCGCATTTTACCTACCCGGTAGCCTGAGACATAAACGTCGAGTATTTTCCAAAGAAATATTTCCACTCTATCTATAAGTCTATTATACTAGCACTCACCATCCATCGCATAGTCTGAGCTCTGACATGCTGTAACCAGGAAGTAATATGCCACATTTTTTTTTAATTTCTATGCTTTCGATAAAAATATACTAGTATCACCGATTTGGACTATCTATTGTAAATTGTCAATTTTTAAAGACTATTCAGCTTGACAAATACTCAAATTAAAACAAAACATTCTTAAATTCAAAGCGAAATGCAGCTACTTTCTCCTAAATAAGTTAGGGCAGTTAAAACATATTTGACAATTTAAGCACCGATATATTTTCTTAGTAAAATACGGGAAAAATCTGGTGGCTTTCTGAATTAAAGCTTCAAAAACTAAGAAACGAAGGGAAAAAACTCAATAAACATTTTCTAAATAAATGCTGTGAAATATTCTTTTATTAATACCAGTTATCATTTTCTAGGTTTTAACATGGGAAGAAAGAGAATAGCAGTTGTTGGCGCTGGCCCTTGTGGCATTTGTGCCATGAAAAGTTTAAAAGAAGAAGGTTTGGAGCCAGTGGGTTTTGAAAGAACCAATTCTGTAGGAGGATTGTGGCGATATCATGATGATGATGTAGAGGGTTTAGCGTCTGTAATGAAGACGACGATCATTAATTCTAGCAAAGAGATGAGTGCTGTCAGCGATTTTCCACCACGAGAGGATACACCTAACTATATGCATAACAGAGAAGTGTATGGGATGCTAACAAGCTATGCCAAAGCGTTTGATGTGATCAAGCACGTGAATTTCCATAAAGAAGTCATTGAGGTGATATTGTTTATTTATTTATTTATTTATTTACTTATACATAAATCATTTCTTGTAAAAAAGCAAAATTAAGCTAAACTAATTTAAAATATTCATTGCATACTGCTAAACCATCAGAAAGTATCACGAAATAATGTATCACAAATATATAAAGTACTGTCCGTTCTCGAAAGCCACGTCTCGTGCTCGTGAACGATTCCTCTTTCAAAAAGAAAAGTTGAGGATGACCACTTTAAGAAATTATGAATTTTCAGCATTCATCTGTTATCACTCTGTCTTTTTCGATGTAACTTTGTATATGCAATTTGCGTTCCTCTATTTCGTTTAAAACCAGTCTAAACGTCTTTATCTAAATCAATCCTGATAAAAAATCACATATTGAAAGCTGTTAATAAATGATATCACACTTTGTTTTAGCATTTTTGGCCCCCTCCCTCCTTTGTCACAAAGTATCAGACCTCACCCCCCTCATCCCTTTTGTCCCAAACTGCCAAAGTTTTTTGACCACCCCTCTTTTCTCAAAGTGTGTCATCATTTGTGGATAATTCCTTACCCCTAATTTGATAAAACGGAACGAACATGAGCTATGCTCAAATTTGCGGAAATGTTTTATAAAATAGAATCAGACATTATTTTACCTTGAAAAATTTTAATCCATCTGCTAATACTTTGTTTTTCTCAATTTTAGGTGGACTTAGCTGAAAGTTACGATGAAACTGGACGAGTGGTTGTCAGCGTAAGAGACACTATCACTGGAGAAATCTCAAAGGATGAATACGATGGCGTATTTGTTAATATTGGTCATCATGTTTACCCAAATATGCCATCTTTCCCAGGAATGGATAAATTCAAAGGCAAAACAATGCATACTCACAGTTTAAAGAGTGTAGACAGCTTTGAAGATCAAAATGTTGTTGTTATTGGAGCTGGTAATTCGGGAATGGACGCAGCTGTTGAAATTAGTTCTGTAGCAAGACAGGTAATAAGCATTTCTAATAATATAAAAAAATACTCATACGAATATTATTAATATGAAAAAAAATATGAGAAACATGGTTAATTTTTTGAACTTCCGATATAATTATGTGACGTTCAAAGTACGTATGCTGTGAACTCAAGTTTTCATATCCTCGTGTGAATGTGTTCTACGTTAATTCTGTACCTCAGAACCAGAACAACACGACATAAGTCCAAAATGTCGATTTTCACTTTTTTTGCTGCATTGTATGTTAAATCTTATTCCGCATCGATCCACAAGAACATTATTCTAGAAAATAAATTCACAGTTATTCAGCTGAATTAAAAGAGCGCGAGTCCCATACTTTGCATGCATCAGACAATCGTTTTTGCCCTCTACTGAAAAGTGACGAAAATGGACTTACGTTAGTCTGATTCTGAGGTACAGAATTATCTCTTGAAACCAATTTTTCCAATATTGTTTTATGTATTCTCAACAAACTCATTTAAAACAAAAATAGTACACAAGAGATTATATCACAAATCCGATTGCAAAATAGCAATGATATATTAGTCTTATGCAAAAAAAAAACCTTATATAACATATATCTGTTAGTTTTTAACAAAAATTTGTACAGATCTATGCATTTTTCTTTAAGTTCTCAATAGATCTCAATAGAATTAATGCTAACTTCATGATTTAAAAAAAAAGTTTCTGGTGCTTACTTATGAAAATATTTTAAAGATTTTTTTTGGTCTAAATTGTTTAAAAAGTAGTTTTCAACAACCTTTTAAGTTTAATTACAAAATTTAATTTGATCACATAACATTTAGTTTAACCTCTAAGCAAAATATTTGTGCAATGTGTAGTGTAAAAAGCAAGGCACATATTTTAAATACAAGTATTCAGTTTATAAGCTTATAAAATGAATAAAATTTTAGAAAAGTTACCTCTCACAAACAAAAATTCAATAAAAAGAGAAATAATAATTATATATTTTCAGGAATACATTTTTCAAATGTGTATAAGAAGTAAAATTGTATTTTTTGTCTTAAATATCATTCCACCTCAACCAAACATCTCTGTTGCATTATTAAGCATACTGGAAAATAAATAAAACTCAATATGTATCTCCAATTCTGTAGAACATTCATAAAACTCAGAGAGAAAAAAAAGACATGATATTAAACGGTCTCCAAGCATAATAGGCATAAATGAATTGAAATATACCAAAAAAACATATTTCTAGCACATTTTTTAAGGATTATTAAAACAGTTGAAACTCTTCCTTATGATGATAAACAGAAAATTGGAAAGGGCGTGTAAAAAAACAATTGAAGTTTTGTGCTTCTTCTTCTTTTTTCAAATCTGCTTCAGAAAAAAAGTTGATTTCAGACGTTTTTTTCTAGAATTTTACTCCATTTCATATAATGCGAATCAAATTAAGATTTTTTCAAAGGAATCAAATCGTATTTTGTTCCAATAATGTTATGTAATAGCATATCAAATGTGCAATAGTGCGTCAAATGTAAAATAATGTGTCGAATGTGTAATAGTGTAACTCAAATTTTGTTGAAAAAAATGAGGAACCTTTGTAGAACAATTCGCCTTTTTTTTCATTTTGTAATGTGTTACTTTAAATTTACTGTTGCTTATAATACACTTCACATCTCTTTAAGACAACTTCATATTTGTTTTATTTAAAAAAAATCAATTAATAGTTTTTAATTAAGAGCAAGAATCTGAGAGAGTGTCACGCTTGTGATTCATGATCTCTCAGATTTTTTTCAAAAAATTACCAAATGTTTATTATCTTATTGAAAGACCAAATCCAGAATGCTCTAAAGTTGAGTTGTTTAGTTTTTATGGACCCCTAAAGATGAAGGTGCGGCATCAAAAATTAAGCGGATTTTTAAGACATGGAAGTTGCTGTGAGCATAAACTCTTACCAGGAACTGTTTAACTCCAATTTTCTTTTCGTATATAGAATATAGAAAGTTGAAACTTTACAAAATGAATGTTAAATTTGTAGTAAGTTGTTGCCGTAAGGTCAGTGAAGGCCCTCAAAACGAGGCATTTTTTAAGTTTTTTGGCGCTTTTGAGGTCCAAAAACAGCTTATACATTTCAGTTGGTACGGCAAAAGTAGTGTCGTTTGAAAGACCAGTGTAAGCACTTTAAAATAATGTATAAATAACCGAGGAAAGTTCAACGTGCTTTTAGTTACGTAAGGCCGAAATATGAAAAATGTCATATTTTACCGATATTCAAACGGTCATAACTTCCTCTTCCAACAACATATTGAAATATTTTTTTTGCCAATGTTATACTCTATTCTTTGTCTTAACAGAACAGTTGAGTCCTTTGAGGCGGAATGTGAAAAATTTTTTTTACAAAAAATACACAGGAAAAAATACATTTTTTTTTAAAAAAAATTCTCATTTCGCCTCAAAGGACTCAACTGTTCTGTTAAGACAAAGAATAGAGTATGACATTGGAAAAAAAAAATATTTCAATATGTTGTTGGAAGAGGAAGTTATGACCGTTTGAATATCGGTAAAATATGACATTTTTCATATTTCGGCCTTACGTAACTAAAAGCACGTTGAACTTTCCTCGGTTACACTGTTCGACAAAAAAAAACCTTGAAAATGCTTCTGGTATTTTGAAGGCTGATTCTTATGTAAAATGACCCCCTGAATCCGAATATGACCCCCGTTTTCCCCCATCACGTCCCAATTTTTTTTAAAACGCCCCCCTTTTTTTTTTCATTTTTCCTTAGTTTCAGGGCTATAATATTTTTTTTGGAGGGGAAAGGAGCCTTATATTCACCAATAAATTTTTTTGGATGTCAAGAGAGACTCAAAGTTTAAAATCATGAGCACCGAGAAAAAATCGGGGAACTTGGGGGGGCGTGGCCCCCCCAAAATATTTGAAAAATCACCAAAAACGATCTTTTTAGTCTAGTTTCTTTAAAAAGACCTTTAAAACATTTTTTTCGGTGCAGAACCAGAGTATAGGATCCGCTCCTATAGCTCCTGGGTCAGAAAAAATTTTCACGCTGTAAAATTTTTTAAAAAAAATAAAATAATGCTTTAAAAATCGTACTTTGCACTCGAGTTTTAAAGCAGGTCTTCAGCCAAAAAAAAAAAAAAACAAAATTGTGGCTGATTCTTATGTCAAACGACCCCCTATTTCCAAATATGACCTCAGTTTCCCTCCTCCACCCTCTCTTTCCAGAGAGTCCCCCCCCCCCAATTCAGAGTCATTTTACTAATTCGGAGGGGAAAAGTACATTACGTAACCCGTTAACATAATTCTAAAAGGCAACAGAGGTTCAAAGTTCAAAATCATGTACATGTGTACCAAAAATATAAACTAGGGCGGTATACCTCCCCCCCCCCCAAAAAAAAAAGAAAAGAAAATTCAATACTCTGATTTTTCACAAAAAAAAAAAAAAAAAAAGTTTAAAACGTCTCTTAGAAAAACAAGAAAAGAACTTTTTTTTTTTTTTGGGGGGGGGGGGGGTACACCGCCATAGTTTATATTTTTGGTACACATGTACATGATTTTGAACTTTGAACCTCTGTTGCCTTTTAGAATTATGTTAACGGGTTACGTATGTACTTTTCCCCTCCGAATTAGTAAAATGACTCTGAATTGGGGGGGGGGGGACTCTCTGGAAAGAGGGGGTGGAGGGGGGAAACTGAGGTCATATTTGGAAATAGGGAGTCATTTGACATAAGAATCAGCCACAATTTTGTTTTTTTTTTTTTTTTTTTTGGCTGAAGACCAGCTTTAAAACTCGAGTGCAAAGTGCGATTTTTAAAGCATTATTTTATTTTTTAAAAAAATTTTACAGCGTGAAAATTTTTTCTGACCCAGGAGCCATAGGAACGGATACTATACTCTGGTTCTGCACCAAAAAAAATGTTTTAAAGGTCTTTTTAAAGAAACTAGAATAAAAAGATCGTTTTTGGTGATTTTTCAAATATTTTGGGGGGCCACGCCCCCCCAAGTTCCCCGATTTTTTCTCGGTGCTCATGATTTTAAACTTTGAGTCTCTCTTGACATCCAAAAAAATTTATTGGTGAATATAAGGCTCCTTTCCCCTCCAAAAAAAATATTATAGCCCTGAAACTAAGGAAAAATGAAAAAAAAAGGGGGGCGTTTTAAAAAAAATTGGGACGTGATGGGGGAAAACGGGGGTCATATTCGGATTCAGGGGGTCATTTTACATAAGAATCAGCCTTCAAAATACCAGAAGCATTTTCAAGGTTTTTTTTTGTCGAACAGTGTTATTTATACATTATTTTAAAGTGCTTACACTGGTCTTTCAAACGACACTACTTTTGCCGTACCAACTGAAATGTATAAGCTGTTTTTGGACCTCAAAAGCGCCAAAAAACTTAAAAAAATGCCTCGTTTTGAGGGCCTTCACTGACCTTACGGCAACAACTTACTACAAATTTAACATTCATTTTGTAAAGTTTTAACCTTCTATATTCTATATACGAAAAGAAAATTGGAGTTAAACAGTTCCTGGTAAGAGTTTATGCTCACAGCAACTTCCATGTCTTGAAAATCCGCTTAATTTTTGATGCCGCACCTTCAACTTTAGGGTTCCATAAAAACTAAACAACTCAACTTTAGAGAAAAACGTTATGGATTTGGTCTTTCAATAAGATAATAAACATTTGGTAATTTTTGGGAGAAAATCTGAGAGGTCATGAATCACCTCATAACGCTAGGCGTGATAGTTTCTCAGATTCTTGCTCTTAATGTTAATCAAATGAAACCAAATCCCATTTTCTATACAATAATTTGTATGAACGTAATAGTCAAATGTGTAATAGTATGTCTAATGTGCATTATTGTAGTTTTACTTTTCTTGGCAACAGTAAGTAATCTTTACAGAACACCCTTTTTTATTTTCTCTTCTTTTTTTTGAACTATGTTGCTTAATGTTTATTGTTGCGTATATGATACGTCTTATCTCTTTAAGACAACTACTTCATATTTGATTTAAGTGCTTCATGAGTCTCGACCTGTAAACCAACTAGTATTATTATAAGGCTATTTCGTGGACGTCGTGATGGTGACAATGAAGTCGATTCGTAAGCTATTTGGAGAGCACTGTATTTATTTCTTCCGTCAAAAACTAGACATTCGGTTTAGAACTTTAAAGAATTTACTATAAGTGAGAGCCAGAATAAAAAGTTTATTTCAATAACTTAAAAGAAGGGTTTGATAGCTATTAATTAATCACTTGATTTCCCAGTGTGCATGATCGCTAATTATGAGTTTTTTTTCAAGGCAAATAGTTTGCATCTGGTGATGATAACATTTAAAACCATAAAAACACTTTTTTAAAAGCTATGTATTTTTCTCATAAAAAATAAATGAAATAAACGCAAATATCTTAGTTGATTAGGTTTTCAACACGAAAAATATAAACTAAAATAAAAGAGCGGATATTTTTTTTAATTGCCGAAATACACGTTACTATAATTATCAAGATTCTAAACTGAAAGTTACATAACTGTCATATTACTTATGTTAACTATGTCACTTTTTGTTTTCTCATTCTCGTTCTCCCTCAGGTTTACTTGAGCACAAGAAGTGGAACTTGGGTCCTTCCCCGAGTCGGTCCAAATGGTTTACCAATAGACGTAGTTTTGACCCGAAGGTTCACCGACATGCTATTCAAAAAACTGCCTTACAATTTGATTTGCTGGATAAGTGAAAAAGTGCTGAACTACCGTTTTGACCATGAAATTTACAGTTTGAAACCTAAACATCGAATTTGGAGTCAACATCCAACTGTTAGTGATACCTTGCCAATAAAGCTTCTGAGTGGAACTGTTGTAGTTCGAAAAAACGTTGAAAAGTTTGTGGAAAACGGAGTAATATTTCAAGGAGAAGATAAAGTTACTGAATGCGATACTGTTGTTTTTGCAACAGGCTATAAAATCAAGTTTCCATTTTTGAGTGACAAGATTACTACAATAAAGAACAATGAAGTTCATTTGTATAAATATGTGTTCCCTCCTCATTTGAAACATCCTACTGTGGCAATTTTGGGATTGATTCAGTCAGTCGGTGCTGGATTCCCTGTGGGTGAAGCACAGTGTCGTTGGGCATCTTTGGTCATGAATGACAAATGCTTTCTCCCATCTCGAGAAGAAATGGAAGCTGATATTAAGAAAAAGAAAGAGATAAATTTGATGAGATACTCAAAATCAGAAAGACATACCATCCAGGTAGATTACATTGAGTACATTGATGAGATAACAGCGCTGTTTGGAGCCAAGCCAAATCTCTGGAAGATATTCTTTACTGATCCGCGACTGTTTTTCGTTTTGATGTTTGGTCCATCACTACCATATCAATACAGACTCCAAGGTCCACACTCTTGGCCGGGTGCTCGAAAAGCTATCTTGGAATGGGACAAAAGAGTTATAAGGCCGCTGAAAAGAGATTACCAGGGACAACAATTTAATGTTCAAAGTTTCTTGTATACATTAATTGTAGTTGGATTTGTAATACTTCTTATTAGTATTCTGATCAGAGCATTATTTTGAACACTGATATCAACATTTGAGTTCTTAATGAAACTTGAATTCATTTTTTAAATATTTCTTGGAAAATTGTAAATAAAATAAATAATTCATTAATATTACCACTTTAGATCTCAAGTGTTTCTAAAGGAAATAGTTTCTACTGAGTATATATCTATATTTTTTAATGGAGAATTATCTACTTATGTTCTACATAAAATGACAAAAAAAATTTTTACAACTACTATTTTTATATGTATGCTTCACAGATCATAGGGATATCGACAATTAACTACTACTATTTTTGACGACTTTCATTTCATTAAAATTTATTGGCATATTAGCTACTTTTTTATTTAGTTTATTCAAGGATTTATTATTTTCTTTTTTAAACAAGAAACTAAAAAGCATTTTCAAGAGTTCTCTTAAATTCTACTTGTTTTAAAACGAAATTCAAATATTATTACTAAGCGCATTTATTTTTACATAAGTTTGTAAAATTTTGGAAATAGTTCTTAATATAAGATAATTGTACTGTTGAAAGTCTTTTAATGGCGTCCCAAGTAGCATCAACTCATCGGATTTTGCTCGGCCGATCAACTAACTCCTCGTAAACTGATCCCGTAACGCACGACGATATCGTTCCGATCAGTATCCGAGCACGATTTTCGATGAGCTACTTTTCATCGGAAAGCGATATCCTTCCGATCAATTTTCCCGATGAAAATAAGATGAGCTATATTCCATCGGAAAATGATATCCTTCCGATCACTTTTCCCGATGAAAATAAGATGAGCTATATTCCATCGAAAAACGATATCCTTCCTATCAAATTTCCCGATGAAAATTAACCGAGCTATGTGTTATTGGAAAACTATGTACTTCCAACAGTGGCGTATCCAGGGGGGGTGCCAAGGGACCAATGCACACCCCAAGATTTTGTAAGACTATAAAAAATGGTGGCACCGAATTTTGAAAAAACATGTAACCTTCATGTAAATATGCTTCAGGTTTTTTCAATGAAAAATACTTTATGGACACTGAAATATTGTCATATTATTTTCTGTTTTCAACAATAAGAAGCAAAACTAATTGTTATTCTGTAATTGTGGAAATGTAAGAGGAAAATGAGCGATGTACCCGCGCCTCTCACAAACATTGTTAGACGTTTAAGCTTCCTATTAATTGCAGATTATTTAAATGATTTAAATATGTTTAAGCATTGCTCCTCCTCTTATTTTTTCTTTTTTAAAGATTATTTGGAACAAATTGTCATATTATTATTTTTCATTGTAAAGAAAAAATCAACAAAACACCAGCTTATTTTTTTTCGAAATGTGACAAATTGGATTTTTTTTTAAAAACTTATCGCACATTAAAAACAAAATTGTTTTTTATATTAACACTTACACCGAAACATTACTGCTCATTTCAGCAGTAAATTTTTACCTTGGAAAAAAGTTATCAGTTTCTACTTTCTTTTCTCATGGGATGAAATGAAAGTTTTTATTTTATTATTAAAATTTTTATTAGAAATGAATAAATAAACAAGTTGAAATATTAATGAAGGAATGCGAATGAATGAATTAATCAATGAGCACATCTGGGATTTAAAAAAAAAGGAGTAAATAATAGCTGAAAAACAAAAACAATTTTCCAGAAAGTGCAAAATATTACAATATGTGTATGAAATTTTGAAAAAGAGTTGTATATATTCCCTTTGATTTTTCAGTCTATTTATATTTGAATCGCAATCGTCCAATCGACTATAGGTTTAAGAATATAGTTAGTATATTGCTAGGTGGATGGCGCAGAAGAGTTAAAATGTTTTAACATTCCAATTTGCCCCGTTATTTAAATCTTACCCCCACGTTCCCCAACATCTGAAGGACGTTTAAATGGACATTTTGTAGAATATGCATGAGAAAATGCGTGCATATAATCTAAGAAAAATCTTATCTTTGATGAAACAAAAATAATCAGAAAATAAAACTTCATAAAAACCAAAATGTACAAAAAATTTCATTTTGGTACTCTCGGACCTTTAAAAATATTTTTTATCATGCAACTGTTTTTTTTTAATTATAAATGATCTATCAATTTTCCGATGAAGACTTGAGTACTTTTGGCTTAAGATTTTTTTTCGTAATATTTTTTTTCGTATTGTTCTTGCATGATATTCATTTTTGTGGAAAAAAAAAATCTTTGAGCACCGTTCAATAGAAAAAATTAAATCGAAATACTGCGTTTTTAAAGTTGCACCATATTTCTTGATTTTTTTCCGTTCTCATCACAGTGTCGATGTTCGATGTGCACCCCCCAAAATCAATTCCTGGATACGCCACTGACTTCCAATCAAATTTCCCGATGAAAATATGCCAAGCTACAGATTTCATCGGAAAGAGGTCGTAAAGATCAAATTTTCTGATGAAAATTTTTCCAATCTCAAATTTTTGTTAAATATGCAGTGTTGGTCTCATTATTCGTAGACTTGGTAGCGTGGTGGTAGAGCGTTGGCCTTCCGCGCTGATAACTCGGGTTCGATGCTGGAGTTGGCCAGTCGCAAATGGTTGGGGGAAATAAAAAAGAGGTTACAAAATTCACTGCCACGGAACTAAACTGCGCTCTTTTTTCCTTTTTTCTCTTTTTTCTTTAAATTGATCCAACTCTCATCGTATTTTGATCCAAAATTTATCGCCACGGAACTACACTGCTCGTATATTGATCCAACTCTCATCGTATTTTCATCCAAAATTGATCCTAAATTCATCGGCACGGGACTGCACTGCTCGTAAATTGCTCCAAATCTCATCGTAAACTCATCGGATTTTGCTGCTCGGATTCTGATTGGCCGATGAGACATATTGGAGCAATTCCTGATGAAAACTCATCGAAATCCGATCACCGGCCGATGAGAATCTCATCGGGTTTCGATGAATGGCCGATCATCGGCCGATGAGATTATGCTGCTAGGGGTTGATGAATTTTGTTCTAACACGCACAAATTCATCGAACTAGGGCAAGCAAAGCAGCTGACGTATTATTACAGCCGAAGTTATTTTAATGAAAACACTAACTTTTCCAGATCAAGCTTTTTCTTTTTTTAATATTAATTTTTAAAAGCAGCGTAAAGATTTCAATCAGTTATGTACTTCGTAAGCATGACAGCAAAATTATAAATATTAAAATCTGTGAAAATAGTTTACATTTCAACTACCTTTCTTCCTAATGATTGTATTTACCTATTACTTCAATCGTCTGTTCTTCTAACACCTAGGTGAGCCTTAAATTTCGGTTTTTCTAAAACCAATTATTATTACAGATGCTTCGATCGTTGTACACATTTTGAATAGCTTTCATCTTGAGCAATATTGACGAACTGAAAGTGGTATAACACACGAAGAGACATAAGAATATTTTCAAAATTTTATCACTAATTATTGCCAAGATACTTTTCAACTGAAATAAAAACTTACAAAATTCGATTTCTTAAAAATTGTTTCAAAGTACACTTTTCCCTGTTTCGCGCCATAATTCATATAGTACAAAAGTTCTTCAAAGGATTTGGTTTGCCCCCCCCCTCTTTTCCTAATGAAATACGGACAAATATAACTTTAATTTCATCATTAGCTAAGACTAGAGAATATTAACGTTAATAAAACGAAGCTTTACTTAGATCAGTGATTCGCAATCTTTTTTCAGCTACCGCCGGCTTTAAGGAGTAAACGTTCTTCCAACTAGCCACTAGTAAATTTGCAAGAAGGGGGTGGGCTAATTTACAAGAATCAATAGCTTAAAGTGATTTTATTCAAACCCTCATCTTCCTATCCTCACCCATGGGAGAAACCCTGACTTAGATCATTAGAGGATGGGTTATAAATTTCACTTTCAAAAGAATATCACAAAGACTGAAAGCAGTATAAGGTTATTGTTGCTTGATGCTGCTTTCAAGGTCTTCTGTTGCAAACCTTGAACCCGGCAAACGGAAAATTGGTTGCTTATTTGAAAAAAAAAGAGAGAGAGAAAAGCACAAAAAGAAGAACATTGAGTAGATACGGGAATTTTACCAGTCTAACAACATTAATAAGGCAATTCAAGGTTAAAAGATCATCTGATGAAACCCCCCAAGGTTTTGTTGTTATTGACCTGCTTACGACAGATCTATTTTTTAAGTGCACCACTTTTATTTTCTAAGTTAGTTTACGGCAAACCGGGGAGATTCTAGAAGAGAAAAGAACAGAAAGAGAAGTTCAAGCAATTCTAACCTTGTCCGCACAGATTAGCCTTGACTTGTTTTGACTTGGTGAAGGAACTGATATATATTTCATTTCTGCAAAGGTAAGGCCGCTTTCCGGAAAGTTCTTTTGCAAGGTATCATCTCTATAAAACAATTAATTGACATTTGAGCAGAGTTGGGAAATAAATCTGAAGTATGAAGAAGAATATCCTGAATGATGAAATGAACATTTTTTAGTTTGGTAGTGTAAAGGAAAAAAAAAAGAAATACATTTCCATTTCGGTTAAGCAACATTTTAAGATATCTTAATTAAACTTGATTTATCATTCCATGTTTTTATCAGTAATGTAAAGATAAATCCTTCAATATTATTTGTCAAAGCAAAATACATACGGCTGCTTTAAGTCGATTGTGAATATAAATGCACTGTCTATAGAGGGAAATCTTACTCATAGCCCTCCTTTTATTTGAATATTTTCGTGAGAAACACACTAAATGCGTCTATTAATTAAAAATAATTTATCCTATAGGATATCATTTTTGAACTATTAATTATGAGCCATCTTCATACTTAAGAAACATCAATTTCAGAAAATAGCAAACGGCAAACAGCAGTTTTTACTTAAAGTTTGTAGTTAGCAGTACTATTTACTTACGTATAGAAATATTCATGTCATTTGATTCACTAGTTATTTTACAATTAAATGAAGAAAATAAGTCTTGTAAATGTATCTTGGTTCAGTTGTCTATATATTTACTGTCGTGAGTGCGACAAGAGTTGGTTAACATTTATGTTAATGAAATAACTCAACACTAAAACGTGCTTTTTGTATCAGAAAAAAAATCAGTTCATGATATTTTCTTAAAAATTGGTAATTTAAAAACTTTTAAGTTATCTTTACTTATGATTTTTTTGAAATGAACTATGCAATTTTCTCAAGAACAGACACGTGCTTAACAAACAGTGAAATATGCCGATCGCATCCAAAATTAATTTTTTAGGGACAAGACATTGCAGGTTGAAAAAATAAATTTCAACAGCAGCTTTAAAACTGTTGGTATAGGAAGAAGTTTCTGATTAAATGAGTTTTGGAATAGTTTTATGTGTACAAAAAAAATTAAACTATTTAGATAAATAGCAAGAATATTGTATTGTGAAAACGTTATCAAACATAAGTGAATTAAATTAAAAATGAGTACTTTTCCAACTCTTTGGAGCTCAGACAGCCCATGATGAACTTAATTTAATCAAAATGAGAGTCAAGTTAAGAGGTGAGATACGGTATTAAAAGAATCCTTATGCGCCGTAAATAAAAATGCGTTTGGAAATACAATACTCCTGTTACTTTCTCAGAGCAAACTTAAAAATGCTACGTAGCTCACGATGAAAAAAGAAGAAAAGAAATGAAACGGAGACAGAAAAAAAGAACGGAAAAAGAAAAAAGGGGAAAATACGTGCGCGCGCGCACACACACACACACACACACACACACACACACACACACACGCACACACACACACGCACACACACACACACAAAAAAACAAAAAATATTGAATCTGAATTTGGCTATGAGCTATTATAGTTATTTTTGTTAACATAAAAGTAAGAAATAATCTTTGAGTCATTTCCATTAATCGTTATTGTTATTCAGTTTTTCTTCTGAAAATTTTAATCTTCTTATTAAATATACATTTTAATTTCTAGGACAAATTGCTACAAAAGAAAAAATAATAAATATAAAGAAAATCAATATGATTGAAGATTTATCACCGGGAAAAAAACTGAAAGCACTCATATAAAGCAATGGATCGCAATACGCGTCCAGTCACAAAGGTTGAGAAACGTCAAACCAACGTCAACGCGAAATCAGTGAACAATCTTTACTACTCAGAGACAAAAAAATCCAACTTTCAACTGAAGTAATTTTTAAGAACATTTAATCGCATAAGTTCATACGGAATCGGTGATAAAGAGCAAATGAAAACTTTTCATGAGGAGGAATTGCTTCAATTTGAATAAATATCTTCTTCGAGGCGAACACCTCCCACCGCGTGCATGTTCCCATAACGCTTGTATTGTGAACTCTTATGGATTCATAAAAGGTTACTTTATAGCCTTGCACACATTGCCTCGCAATTGCAACACTATCTGCTTATTATTTTTTCTATTTTCTTAACAGCCTCATCCCAAATTTAGTCGCAAAGAATCTACTTCGCAAATGGTTTCATTTTGTGTTAATAGAACATCAATATACTATGAAGTTCACACAATGAAAGTGAAATTTAAGTATGTAGCTACTTTTCAAGCTATTGCTTAGTTGTATGAAAAAAAAAGTGCTGAATTCTGATGTTTTTTTCTGGTTTAGAGGGGAAAAAGCATGAACCATACCTGCCAAACTCCTTAGTTTGACGAACAGAAATTACGAACAGTGTTTTAATTCATGTATCAAAACTGTGTACTTTAAATACATGAATTAAATATTGTATCTTTCGGAGTTGTAGATGAAAAGTACAATTTCTTGATCTCCCCCCCCCCTCCCAAGAGGTTTGTGACAGATAGTTCATCTAAATATTAGGAGTGCGACCTTGTTGCGTTCTAAAATACTTATTCTTGTCTGATCTGAAAAAAAAAATGTTGGAACTTCTTATTTTCAAGTATGCAGGATTTTACAAATAATGTGTCATCTCATATGCCTATTATTAAAAAGAAAGTTCATCTTCTTCTTTGCTACTTACTATGGGGACATTCTTACTTAGATACTCTGAAAGTTTTAATTCATAGAAATTTAATCTCCCACTAGTATGTCTTTAAATCTTTTTAACTGTCTAATCTGAAAAATTATTTCTTCTCCTTATCTTCAAGTACGGTGTTTATACACTATGTCTCGTCCTTCAGGCCTATCTTAATATATAAAAATTACGTGTCCCTGTGTTTGTGGCAAATGGACTCCTCAGCTACTGAACCGATTTTAACCAAATTTTACACGCAGTTTCAGTTCGGTCCAACTTAAATGATAGGATAGTTTTTATCTCAATTTAGGACCGCAATATGTTTTTATTGCAAATTATCTATTTAGCTACCAGCTTTTCTGTATTCTTGGCTAAAATTCTTTAAACATACCCGGAATGCCACCACATAATCTGCGGTTAAAAATTGGTTCACCCATAGTTCTACGTAATTTAAATCCACCGAGATTTTGCAATGGTACGCGTTTAGTTATCAAAAAAATCACCGGGAACATTATTGAGGCAATCATTTTGACTGGCAAGTTTAAAGATGAAGTAGTTCTGTTGCTACGTATCCCAATGACACCGTCAGAATCTTCAATACCCTTCAAAAGACTACAGTTTCCCATTCGTTTAGCTTTCGCCATGTCCATTAATAAGTCCCAAGGACAAACAATGTCAATTTGCGGTTTAGATTTAGAAAATCCATGTTTTCCCATGGGCAACTATAGTTCGCTTGCTCCCGTGTGGGAAAACCGTCCAATCTATTTTTGTTTACAAGAGACAGATTAACAAAGAATATTGTGCACCGATTAGTGTTGAGTTAAACTGAAATTAAAAATGCTTATAATTCAAAAAATAACAAATAATATTGGTTAATTATCTACCCTACCTATATAATTAAAAATAAAATGTTACATTAAAAAATAAAATGTTACAATAACAATTAGCAAATTTTTAATTAACTCAATTGTTACAAGCTTGAATATAATATTTCTAAGTACTAAAATGCTACATTTTTTGTTGATTTTTTGTTTCTAGCAAACTTAGGAAATTTTCGTTAGATTGTTTTCATATTTTGACCTCAAATTCATATTTATATAAAGTTGATCTCTATAACGGTAATAAAGTTTTTCGTTTCTATTGAAACATTATAGTTTAACCCATACCTTAGCCACAGCAACGCGTGGCCGGGTCAGCTAGTTATTTAAAAATTAAAGTTTTGTATTCCTCACCGCCTGAATTTACTACTTTATACAAAAACCCTCTGGAGAGTTAGTAATATGACCTTCAATTGATCTGTCATAAACCCTTTTTTTTCGTAAGATTGCAAAATTCCTTGCATGGAAAGCCGATTTAAAAACAAAATTAAAAAAGCTATTTAGTGCTTCACTTCCCCAAAGGTTTGGGTAAAATCCCACCCTAATGACATTTTAAATAATAGTTTACATGACCGCAGCAATCATGCGGCTGTGAGGAAAAAATAGAAACATACTAGCATTTGCATCTTCCTATTGAGAATTAAGAAATTCGACTGGCCAAACGGGTTCTAGCCTGCTTTACATTGCATTCACGCACCTTGGCTGACTGAACATGAACTATTATCGGGCTATGAAGGACAACTTTCTCTCAGTCCGAGCTATTTGCTCCTTACCGACTGGAGCTCTTCCGTGAGATGCTGAGAGGGGACTGATTCCTTGTTCCGGCACACAATTGGTAAGTTATGTAAACAATGTATACCACTGCAAAAGCATGAGAAATTAAGTATTTTTTTGGGTAAAGTGCTGCGCTTCATGTGTATTTCTTCTTTGATTTAACTATTCTTTGAGTTAAAAATTTAACGCACTGCATAAATGATACTCTTAATAGGGGGGAATATCAACATTGTCAATTTTTTGGGGATAATGCTTTGGAGAAGAATAAAGTATAATTTACCGGTTATTGATTATTTTTGATTTAAAAGGCTATTTCAAGAGAAATATTTTAGCACGTGCTAAAATGTTTCTAACATTTTAAATAGAAAGGAGAAGTAATTATTGGCAGTGTTTTAAGAGAAGAAGGAAACAAGAAACTGAAATTTAAACTGTCATTGTTGGCGAAAGTTTTTGAAAGAAAAAGTTAAATTAATTCTCAAGAGTAATTTATAAATACGTGACATAAATTTATTGTTCATTACAAAAAGTGAGAGAAAAATGCTGTATCATAACCCATGTATCTCATATAAAAAAGAGGAGTTACTTTTATGACAAGCATTATTCAAATTTTAACTTAGCAACAAAAATTATCTATATTGAAGCTGGTTTTTTTTAAAGATTAAAATTGATAAATTTTCAAGGCGTAGCTGTTTTGTCACAAATGTTCTTGCGTTTAAACTATTTTTGATTCCAAAATTATTTTTATGTACTGTAACTGCAAAGTAATTTATGATATTTTTTTCGGTGGAAATGTTAAATGAACGTTCAAGAATAGCTTATTGGAATGTAAACAATTATTCTTGTAATTAAAATTACGAAATTAAGAGAAAAATCCAAAACATAGAGCTGTAGATAAAATGTAATGAGAAAGTAATATTTTTGAGTTAACCGTAAAAATAAAGTATTTGCTTTAGCATCAGAAAACAGTTATTGTCAATGTTATTTAAAGGGAAACACGTTAATTGAACACCCAAGAGATATTTCATAGCATACGCTCAAGGGTCATTCCATGGTGACTAACGTAACATTCAGAGCTGATTTTGTAACTGTGTTTACTTGTAACTTAAAGGATAAAAAGTTACTTTTAGTTATGCTGGTGGATTTACAATGTACACATGGTATCTGTGTATCATGTCTGCTAAGAATTAAAAACAGAATTAGTGACATTAGATATTTTTTCAACCAAAATAGCAGTGTGACTAACGTAACATTTTTGCAACCCTGAAAATGAATGCTCATGTTGTGAGGCAAAAATTTCTCAAAGTTAAGCAAGTGTTAAAAATTGAATGATATATTTGAAAAATGTGTAAAGTTGGCTTTTGAAAACATAAAACACATTTATTAAATCTTAATTTTTTTTAGTCTTGAGTGTCACTTTTACTCAAGATGGAGTGTGACTAACGTAACGTGACTAACGTAACCATCGAATAATAAGCAGTACAGACACACTACAAACTATTTATTACGGCTAATCCCAGTAATAATTACAATACTTTTTCAATTTTTTTAACTTCTTATGTTGTATGATTTTTTTATGTATTTATTCATTTATTTTTTTATACTTTTTTTACTTCGGTATTTTTTTTTTCTTCGGCTGAGGTTGACATTTTCATGAATGACCCTCAAGTTAAACTTCTAGTTTTAGAGCAAAACTCTTTTATTTCATTTAGGATTTATTAAAAAGAAAATAATTAATAAACAATAAAATATTCAGACCAGACGTGAAAATAATTATGTTAATACTACTAAAGAAAAAAATAAATAAACATTTTTAAATTAGTTGAAATTTTGTTTATTGATAACGATTTTACTCTCTTCTAAATATAAATGGAAAAAGAAATATCAGACAATATTTTAGCAGATTTCAAAATAATGCTCCTACCATACACTAACGATACTTTTAATCCAAAAGTGGATTGAATAAACATTCAATGTGTTTTGAGATTTGTTCGTATTACTCATATCAAAATGTTAACATATTTTGGAGAAACACCAGAATGATAAAAGAATCAGTATAAGAATTTGGTTAAGGCTAAAATATTTCCTAAATTGTCAACAGAAAAAAAAAATGACGAACACTTTTGAAGACAGAGGAAAATTAAAATACAAAGAATGTTTTAAAAAAATCTGTGTAATAGGTTTTATGTTATAAATTTAACTCTAAAGAATGTAATGATCTTATTAAATTTTAGATTTAAAACGAAGGTTTTGATCGGCCAATTTAGCAAAAGAATGGAAATCAGATACTTCAGAATTGTAAATAAATATGGCTAGGTGCTGAAATTCAAAAACTATTCGTAATTTTTGGGTTCGATACCATCTGCATAGAGCGAACATTGGAAAATTAGTAAAATACTCTGTAGAAGAAGCTTCCCATGGTAACCTGCTTATTACTATATCAATAAAATTGTTCACAATTTCGTTTCAATATGAGAACACATGATAAGTTAAATTAACATTATGTAGCACAAATTTCAAAATATGTTAAATGCACGTGTTTCGAGGATACAAGTAACCCCTTTCATAGTTATGAAATTCGATGCGAGGGCGGTGAAGCAAGTGTTTGTAATATGCTTAGCAATTTATGATGCATAACGTAAGTTATCTAAAAAATTGTTTCGGCACAAATGTAAACGATTATTGCTTACGTAGTAAGTTATATAGAAATATTTCTTTTATTCCTTAATTTTTAATGCAGCATATTCATAGTATAATAAGAAACGTTGCGCTTTTTTTCTGGCTGACTTTGATGATATTCTCTAAGTAACAAAATAATCTTCAAGTTGGTATATGTAGTAAAATATTTTATTTATGCTATAATACTCATTTCTGATCCATTTTGAGTGTTCATGCGCTTTTTATTATCTTCAATACAAGGTTCAATAGCTTACTTAAATACTGAATCCAAACAAATGCAAGGTAATATCACTCAACTAGAGTAAAATTCATTAGAGTTGACTAGAAGGAGCAGCTCCTCTTTTTCCTGGTTTGGTACTTTACATTGAAATCTATGAAGAAAATTGTTACACGTAATTATGTACAAGAGCAAGACATCTCCTACCAATATCACATAAGTATTAAAGGAAATGAGCGGTATCAGGTTATATGTCAGGAGAAGAACAATACAGCTCCTCATAACTCAAAATGCCCTTTTTCAGCTAGAGTTTTTTTTTTTTTTTTTTTTTTGTCGCAAAACATTCGTTATTTTCTTAACATAACTAAATACTATTTATTTGAATTATTATTAAAAATCTAAAATTCCATTTCATTATTATATGTATTTGGAGCAAAAACGGGGCAGCTCTAATACCTATCTTTTAATTATATATAGGTAGCACTATATTTTATTCAAATGTCAATGATATTGTTTTCATGAAAGCAAATTTTAACATATCATTAAACAAAAAGACGAAATCTCTTTAAAGGGATTTTTAACCCATTTTTTATAATTCCTGAAAGTTTTTGAAATGTGATGCTGTTGATATCTTACACCTGCACTACCATGGGAACTTCCGGTTAAAGAGAAATAAATTATAGAGCGAGAAATAACCAGTGATGATATTCTCGGTCACTTTCATATGTAAAAATGTGTAAATAAGAAACCGTGTATATTACTTTGTGACTATTTTTCTTGAATCATATGTCTCTAACAACCACTTGATGAATTTTTTTGAGCTCATTTTTTTTAATCCAAAATTATTGATTACTGAATTACACGTGAGATTGTGCGTACTTTTTTGTACACATACACACATATGGTAGCCAGGGGTGCCCACAGGGGGGGGGAATTATGGCACAAGTTGTGCCATCAAAATTTTTGGGAGGAATTTTTTAAAACTAATTTATTTGTTTATTTAAATAATGTATTAATTTATTTTTAAATTGAAATTACTTACTGTTTTTTTTTCAAATAAAAATTATTCATAAATTTATTTTTTCAATTTAAATTATTCTTTATTTTTTTAGTATTATTTTTTATTTATTTATTTATTTGTTGTGTGTGTGTGTATGTGATTGGAATGTCTGGAAAAAGGAAAAAAAACGATTCTATTCTGCGCATAATTCTAGCTTTTAAAAAAGTAATAAATATATAAAGTATATAATAGTTATAAATTTAATAAATAAATAAATAACAATTAAAAAATAAATAAATAATATTAAAAAATTAAATAAATAATAGTTTAAAAATAAAAAATAATTTAAAAAAGGGTAAAAAAAATAAAATAAAAAGCACAGGGGGATGTGAAAATTTTTGGGGGGCAATTTGCGCCATTGAACTTGGGGGGGATGGCCACCCCTATTGGTAGCATATGGGTCATCCAATAAGAGTAATGAAATTACTTGAGCAAATATTTGACACACTCTTGCTAACGTTTCCTGATCTAAAAAATTTCAAAATAAATTTAAATTTTCATATTCTCTCTTCAAAATGATTTTAAATTTTCATGTAGAACAAGAAGTAAATCGTATATCTTAGTTTTTACAGCTATATATTACACTTGTTTTAAATTAAATACGTTTTTTAACTAACTAGACATCAGAAATGTTACCAATCGCAGAAATCGCTGCAAGCTATTATCGTGAGTAAAGAGGAACAGCTCTCCTTTTTCGCAGAAGAACGGGTTGTCCGGCTGATTAAAGTTTCCATACCTTGACCCTACCTAATATTACAGCCACGCTAGAGCAATGACCCGCTTTCCTCCTTGAACTTCTAACTGAAGGGCACAAATGTATTTAGTCGCAAAATCCTTCATTATCTTTTGAAAGGAGCGTTGTTTTGTTCAAAACAAGGATGTTTCTTTCTCTTCGTTTCTTCGTTTTTTGTGCTATTACTAACAAAACTTCCTTTGTGAACTTTTGAAGTAATTTGTATCGTCTAGCGATGAAAATTGCTACGTAGGTTAGAAATTTATTTTACATAAAATGATCACATATGTTGTAATTACTTTCCCAAACATTTGCCGATTTTTTGGCCTTTCAAACGATAAAAATCAAAATTTAATTAAGTATATTTTTCTTTACTTCTGCATTTGAATAAATCGAACGTTATAAGGCACAAGTTTACGTTGAATATTTTATATGCATGCACTAATAATTCCTTTTAAATCCGAAAAAATTGCTGGAAATTTACATCTGTGCAAATGTATTTTATTCGGCCTTTTTTTTTTTTTTCAAAAATTACGAACGTACGGATAAAATATGCAATATTTCAAAGTGTTAGTATTTCAAAGGAAAAAAATAGCATGGTATAAATTGATCAACTGGGGAGAGAACTATTTTATCGGTTCCAAACCTAAAAAGCTGGATGATGTAAGAGGAATCTCATTTCGAATGTCTTATGTTGCCATAAAACAATATTTCATATTTTGTAGCTTTCACTTGTCTAAGGTAAAAAATTTTTTTGCTGTTAAAGCTTTGATGGAAGAAATATCTTGAACTTATTTTACTTGCAGCATGCGTAAAATTGCTTGATTTTACTTTATTTTACGCAGAATATTTGAATCATATGTCATCATGAATGATATGTTCTTACGATAAATAAATTAAATAATTTTTCAATCGTTGCCAAAAAAAATGAAAATTTTAAGAATGGAAACAAACTATTTACACTTTAAAAAGTAATTTCATAAAAATTATCTGAAAAGCTTTCTTTTTGCGAAAAATGAAGTGTTTTAACTTTCCTGAATCAAAACCGCAGAGACCCAAGTGCCATTGGCAGTAAAGCACGCTGTTATGCTCTTTGGGTCACGAGTCCTAATCCAGTCCAGGATATTAACACTCGATCAATACTATACATCCAATAGGCTCGAAATCAATTTAAAATCATAGGTCCCTCAGTTTCAGACTTCTTTATCAAAAATTCATAATTCTTTGACTAGAACGTTAAACATAAGATTCAACTTTATACTACAGTGAAGATCTAAAACAGGGACTCACGACTGCTGGTCTGGCGAATCGGCTCCAGTTCGTCGAAAAAAATTGACCAGCACTTGAGGATTTGGGTTACGAGTTTCTGCTCGTTAAAAACTTTTCTTATTCACAAAATAACAATAACAAAAATGTTAAAACTTTGTTTTTACGTTAATAGTAATTTTGTGGGTCTATAACCTATAATTTTGTCTTTGAAGGTTGACAACACTTGAGAGAGATTGAATTGTCTTAAAAAATGTATCGGATTTTTTTTAAATAATTTTTTGTACTTTTCCTCAAAACTTCATTTTCATGATAATTACGTAATTTCGTTGAAATATTATAGTTTGTAAATGATTATAAAAATGTGACAATAAACTTATCTAGCAATTCTAATGCACGAGTAATTCCTTTTTGTAAAAAAAGAAAAAAAAATACAGTTCCGCTAAATGTTTCCAGAATTTTTTCCGATACGAGAAACGTTTAAAAAAACGCTATTATTAAAAAACGTCTTAAGTACAGTTGAATTTTTTTTCAAGAAAGATTTTTACACTACTACTCAGTGTGAAAAATACAATCCTTTGAAGAGAATTTAATATACTACTCGAATTATATAATGGGCAATTCCACGGTGACTTACGTTACATTTTGACCAACCCTTTTGCATTTAGCACCTCAGTGAGAGCAAATATTGTTATACAAACCTTGTACGAAAGTTATCCATGAAAATGACAGTCAAAAGCATAATAAAAATACAAAAATATTTGCTGCATTTAAATTTTTCAAAATTTAGCAGCCAAAAATAAGGCAGTAACTTATGTTACACAAAAAGGGAATGCAATAACGTGACAGTTCGTTCTAAGGCAAATCTCTGCTCTTTCACAATTGTTTTTAGTTTGAATCATAATTTATCTTTTTTTTGGATAGTTTTAAGAAATTATTTTCACAAATTTAAAAATGTAGTTAAAAAATTGAAATTTATGGGAATTTTTAACTGAGTAACTTACGTTACAGTAACTTACGTTACAAAGTTCACTTATTAGCATATTTTTATTACAATAAATAAAGAATGAAAATTCCAGTCCAGTTTAGATCAAGATATTGTAAAATAACAATTATAAGTTAAATTCACAGAAATTTAATACCAAACTCAATGACCAATCAAACATATTACATAACATAAGACTTAAATCCATCATAGCCGCTGTTTTTAACAAGTTCAGGTAATTCAATTTTTCGTATTATGTTTTCTTTCTTGTAATAAATTTCATCTGCGTTTCTGGCCATTTCTAATTGGTTCCAACAGCAGCCATTACTTATATTTTAAACTCGTTTTCTTCAATAATCGTCACAATTCAAGGATACAATGTATTTTCGTACTTCACCACACACCATCATTCACCGGCTTTTATCTCTGTTTTTTCTTCTTGTTCCTTAAAATACTTAACTAAACGAAACCCCACAGTTTGTTAATTTCTAGTTCTTAAATAGTCATTGTCAATGTGCGGATCTTCAGAAAGTAATTTTGATAAATTTTGCTTTTCTAACATATTTCAATACCATCAAGAGGGACTTTTATTCACAAATCTGTAATATCCACATGACTTTTCTCATACCCCTTTAACAGCGCATATGTTCTGCAGAGTTCAGTGGCATTTAATGCAGACTAAAATATATTTCACCTGTAAGAGATAAAATATTTTTGTGTTTGTGTTTTCCAAAACATATTTGATAACTTTAAAACATAACAGAAGTCATTTTTGAATAATTTATAGTACATTACTCCTAAATATTTTGAATGCAGTGATATTGTTTAGAGAGAATTAATGTCTCAAAAGCCAAAAAGAAACATATAATTTATTATAGAAGTGTATTGTAAGCTTATTAGCAAACAAAGACATTTTAAGAAATATGATTAATTTAATATAATAAAGTAAATACATAACGATAAAAGAAGGTTCGAATAAATTACTCCTACTAACCACATAAGTTTATTCCACAATGTACTTTATTTCTAAACGCAAGCATTTAAATTTTATTTGGGTAACTTACGTTACGTGCATATGCCAGTAACTTACGTTACGCATTTTGACTGTGGCACAAAGAATAAAATTAACAGTATTTGAAAGAAAACTATCATTATTTATTTGATACACACTTATAAGATAGAAAATATAACATTACTAATATTGTATTGCTCTTTCTTTATTCACATAAAAAACATTAACATGTTTTTGGTAACTTACGCTACATAGCATAGTGCTTTTTTTAAATATACATAAATCACTTAATTTAGGTAACAACACTTACTTCAGCAATTCAGAATATTAATTTAAAGTGTAATAATCATTAATATTTCATTGCAACAGTTATCTAAAGAAAAAAAGTGAAACTTACCGACGTTGAAAGTTTGACCATTTGCTTCACCAAGAATAAAACATTCTAATGCCAACTTCAAAGTGCTGCCAAAACTAAAAAACTAGGTTCTAGACGGAAACTTATTTTGCATAAGACACTTTCAACCCTTTTAAATCGAAAAATATGCAAATTAATCACACTAGTTTAATTTAATTTTTTCAACGATTTTCCACACTTTCATGGAATTGCCCTAATGTGGAAAGAGATATTTTTCGCGAAATTTTAAGTTGATTGCCTCTGTTAGCCAAAATGGTGTTTGAATGTAAGTTTTGACTGCTTAGAGCTGGATTAGATCAGAAACTAGGAATAATAAACAATTTTTCATTTTATTTTCTTATCAGGAGTTAGTAATATTTTGCATTCATTCATTCATTTTAGTGCAACAAAAATGGATACAACACCTAGAGTGTTAGCAAGATAACTGTACTCAGCACATACACATATCAATGGCCGTAAAAAATATTTTTTCGGTGGTTGGTATTAGAAAAATTTTTCTCGACTTGTCTTCTAACCATCAATGAGAAGTCTGCTCAGAAAACTTGAACAATGAATATCAATAGAAACCTAAAAAATACAGACGAACCCTATTTTAAAGTTTTTTTCTTTTTTCTTTCAAATTCCTTGTGGAGGAAATGAGCCAATTTCAATGCATCTTTTCACACGTCGAGAAAAGCGTCATTTATCATACAAACCACAGAAGCAGTATTTTTAATAGCTATAGATGCGTGACAGTTGAAATTGTTATTGTTAACTTATTTGGCGTTATATTCATTTTTAACCCACTAAGATGAACGAATGCAAAACTCAGTTTCGTCTTCTTAGATAAACAAACAATCAATATTCCAAATTTTCCATTTAAATCAGTTATAAACAGTCAAAACTGACATTCAGGTGACATTAAGACAGATAGGACTCCTGAATTTGACCTGATGGAGCATGTTGGCAATCAACTTGAAAGTCCGCAAAAATAGCTTTGTTCTATTTAATTCGAAAAGCGTCCTATTTTCAATAGTCATGACAAATCTATTTAAATTTATGCAACGTGCGCGATTCTCTTTTGAAAAAATCATTCATTAATTTCGTAGATCGTGTAGTAAAAAGTAAAATTTTAAACTAAATCATTTACTGTAAATGCAGCTTTTGTGTAATCAATATCAAAATGTTCCTTCAAATGCAGCGATTTATTTAAAGGCACCAAAAGAGTTAACCTACAATTGCAAATGTAACGGTTATTCCTCTTCCTTCACAACATGAACCGTTAAAACACGAGTCTTACATAACAAATAAAAATAAACAAAGCTTAATTGGTAGCTTAGAGGTTATGTTTACACACAAAGAAAACCGTACAATAGAATACGTACTCAGTCAACCAAATCCACGCTCTGACGAAAGTCAGTCCATGCGGTACAAAGAGGGTTGCCATTGAAGTAAGTCTTTGGCGTATTTTTAAAGCAAAATACGTTTCACAACCGGCGACATTTCGAATATCGAAACTATGTTAATAGCCTGTCACGATTGTTAAAGAGAGTATGAGAGGTTAAGCAATACTTTCTATTTTTTTCTAATTGTTTAATAGGATAATAATAGATTAAATTAGTATTTCTACTGACTTTTCTACTTTAAGGAGTCAGATTTCTTCATTTTCGCATGTGTAGTTCGAAACAGTTATTAACAGTTAATATTTTTTCAAGTGTTTAAAGTTAAGTTCGGATTAAAAAATATTCTATTGTGCATGCATTTTAAAGACATCAATATAGGTTCTGTATTTTAAAATGATATTGTAAATATTGAAAGTTGCTTCAAGAATCGACGTCATTTTTAACCGCAACTTGATTACGCAGCTTATAGAAAAACGTTGACTTTTTTTGTACAATATGTGAAGTCTGGTTTTTATTTACTTATTTAGTAGTTTTTAAATTGGAAAAACTAATAGTGAACTTATTTTTGGTCAATCATTAAGAAGAAATTGCTTGCAATGTTTATATGATGTTGTCCATTTTTTTGCAATGTAAAATTATAATTATAAAAGAATCGTTATAACTTTTGGGCAAACATTCGCAGCAATCAGGATTTTATAAATGGATGGATGTTTTTTTAGCTAAAAAATTGAGAAAAAATATGCCAAAATAAAATGTTATTTAATGAAAACACTGGGAAATTTCTTAGCATAAAAAATTAGTTTAAGTGTAAATAGTTTAAGTACAGATTTCTACCTAAGGTCGCAATATATAAAAAAAAAATTCAAATTAGGATCTTTTTTATAATTAAATATATTTTCATGTTTTTATTTTTCTGTCTAAATTTTCCTCGTTTTCGTAAATTATAAAAAAATGACCTGCAATTACAATGTTTATTATTATTATTATTATTATTTGATCACAAGTATGATGAGCTATAACATTTTTTTTCTTTCTGTTTTGATTTGACCAGTCTTTCTTCCGCAAAAAAGTTGATTGATCCACAGAAACTTACATGAGCTTGTTTAAACGTCTTACACTGCTGTTTGGTGATGGTATTCTGGTCTTTCTACTTACAGTTTTACCTATAACATAGACATAATTTTATTGGTAAGTTAATCGATAATGTGTTATTTTTATTCTTACAGTTGGCAAAATATGGCTTCCGGGAAGAAAATTCTTGTTATTGGAGGAGGATTCAGTGGAATCGGATCAATAAAATCTCTGAAAGAAGAAGGATATGATCCAGTATGCTACGAGAAAACTTCAAACTGTGGTGGCACATGGTATTACAGAGAACAGACACCAATGGGAATTCCATCCATAATGCCAACAACAATCATCAATCATAGTAAAGAAATGGGAGCATTGACTAACTTCCCCCCTAATAAAAACTATCCGAACTACATGCGACATTTTGAACTTTTGAATTTGTTCAAAGATGTTGGGAATCACTTTGACTGCTTTAAGCATATTATTTACAACAGAGAAGTCATGAGGGTTGCGAGGTCTTCTGACTACGACGAAACGGGAAGATGGGATGTTACTGTCAAAAACACCGAAACTGGTGAAGTTGTGGAAGAAGTATTTGACGCTGTTATGGTTGGAGTTGGACACATAACGTATCCTAAAATGCCTACATACCCAGGAATGGAAAAATATCAAGGCATCATCATGCATACTCACAGTTTAAAAGATGTGGAAAAGTTTAAAGGGAAGCGAGTTGTAGTTGTTGGAATTGGATGCTCCGGTCTGGATGCAGCTTCTGAAATAAGTAGTGTAGCTCGCCAGGTGAGTTTTAATTGAATATCTATAATCTAAATCAAAACATTAAATAGTTTCATTTTAGTATACAATACAGATTGCTCAATCTATTTGCTCTGGTGTGATATTTTCACTCATGTATTTGCACGTTATTCTCGAAATTTTAAACCGTCATTTTATTGTGATAGGTCTGAATATAGGACATATTATGTATCATAATATGAAGTGTAATTTTTCTAGAGACAATTTTTTTTCCTTGAAAAAAACATATTTATAATTGTGGCAGGTAAAAATCATTATTCTTCAAGTACAACACGTGCAAAATCATTATTTTTTATATTTAAGAAAACTTTTTGGAAAATTGATACACATATTATTATACATAATTGTTACTTATAATAGAGTATATAAAAATGAAAGCCCAAGTTCAAAATCCCGGGAATAAAAGACATTTATATTCTATAAAATGTCTTATTTGTACCAATGAGAATTGAGCAAGCTATGAATGGGCTCAAATTTTCTTCAATGTATTTTTTATGCAAATGCAAACGACTGCATCTCAGCTAAATACTTAATATTCTCTTGAAGAATTAACATCATACGGTTTATCAATATGATACTGATTGTCAACAGTAAAAGTAATGCAGAGTTATACAGGGTGACAAGAAATAATTTGGACGAAGTTTCAAACCAAATATCTGTAAATACTAGGGATGAACCGGATAGTGATTTTGCCAGATACCGGATATCGGATATCCGGCGGCTCATCACACGCCGGATACCGGATATCCGGCATTACAATTACATTGCATGTTCGCTTATTTTTATGTGATGCAGCTTCAAAACAATAAATCAAAGTTGTTTCTCGCGTAATTTCTTTAAGAACATGTTAAATACATTTAAATTAATTTTTAAAGCCTCTATTTTATTTGTACAGGAGTAGCGCTACATATGAAATGAAACACTAGCATATTGTGATTTCTTTCTAAATTATGTATTTTTATCAAAATAGACGAAACTTTAAAAGATTGAATTAAATATTTCTGTATATACTCAAAGTTTAAACTTTTAATTATTCTTAGTTTAAATTTTAAAGCTTTTCTGTTCCAATATCATTTCAATAGGTTTCTACGTAAATGATATAGTTATTAAATATTTCACCAATATTAAAAAAAAGGAAAGAAACAAAGAAAGAAAAAAGAAAAAAAAAACTAAGCTCAGATAAACGTTTTTTTTTTTTTTTTTCAAATTGATACATATTTTATTAGAATTTTATGAATTTAAACTTCATTACAAAGTAACACATTTTCTTATTTCTAATTTTGCAATAATATAAAGCAAAATTTTGCTTTGAAATTCTTTTTTGTAAAGAATAATATGCATGTAATTTTTCTAACATACAAGTTAAAGAAGAAAATATTAAAACAGGACCAGTGTGTTAAATAATAATAATAATAATAAAGTTATACTCAAATAATCAGTTAAAAATTTTATATAACTCCAAAAAACAAAGGAACATGTTTTCTGAAGATTCAAATCAGCAGTTTAAATATACTTTTAAGAGGTATGCTAAAGTTGTTCACTTTTTAAAAAACAAATGAGTAAACTTTACTTAAATAATCAACTTGAAATTTTACTTTAGTTCCAAAAAATTAAGATACACATTCTTAAAAGTGGCAAATTATCATTTTAAATACATTAAGGGTCATGCTAAACATATTCACTTTTTTAAAAACAAATTAATAAACTAATTCTTAAACGATCACCTCGAAATTCAACTTCATTTTGAAAAAATAAAGATACATTCCGAGATGCAATGTATGATGTTATATTTATGGGTTATTCCAGCCAAAATATTACAAATCATGTCTGAAATTGTCGAGTTAAGTTTATCAAATGAAGTAATTTTCACCAACTAATCATTGTTTTAAAAATTATTCTCTGTTTATTTGTGAATAATAAAGTGTAAATGGCTTGTATATATGAGTCATTCATTAAGGGTTTTGAATAGTTCGACCACTTTGTGTAACAGAGGAGACAAATGAGGTTTGAAAAATACATTTCTAATCGTAAAGAAAAGTTAATTACAGAACAAGTATAAAATGAACTAATCATCCTAAAACTAATTCTGTCTGCAATTTCAAGAAAAAATATTTTTTGCACTATTAATGCGACAGTAACAGAGTGGACATCCCACAGTGCAAATTAACTATCCTCAGCAAAGAATTTTAGGCTTATCTTAGTTACTGATTATATAATTCAATGTATCAAAGTAATCAAAGCAGATATATTACTTGTACTTATTAAAAAAAGTATCACATTGAATGCGATTGCTTATTTTATTTCTGAAAGGCTTGTAACAGAGTGGACAGTTTGAAACATAAAAAAAAATCTAGGAACAAAGATAAATAGGTGTTTTTCCAAGATTTTTTTGTTTACATACATAAAAATCAGCAGAAAAGGTGTCAGAAGCATTTTTTGTGCTGTGCATTGCAAATGATTTTGTTGTTGCATTTCAGCTTAATCTTAAATGGCATTTTAAGTCCTAGCAATTTGAAGCTGGGGCAGATCATTTTTTCCTTCTTTTGCCAAAGAATTATTTTTTTTGGGGGGGGGGGGGGCTTTATAAATGGCTTATGCCTAAATAAGTAATACTTTGGTTACACACAATTAGATGGAGAACAAATAAAAAAATATAATTAATTGGTGGTAAACATTAAAATTAATTCCCAAAATTCTGAAGTATCGGGACTAATTTGTACCATTTTCGCTGAAATGACCGATATATTATCATTATTATTTAAAATTATTCTAAACATGTTCACTTTAAAAAATAAATTAATAAACTTATATCTAAATAAAGTTTTACTTAAATTCTAAAAGACAAAATACACTTTCTAATGATGCAAATTAACATCTTAAATACAGTCAAGTCTCAACAGCTCATAGTCCCAAGGGACCGGCTAAAAACTTAGAGTTATTGATAGTTCGAGTTACAAGCAGTTCCTACCGTCTTTTCGAGAATTTGGGACCAAATGAAAACTTTGAAATGAAGGTATATTTGAGTTTATAAAGCTTTGAGTTATCGAAACTCGATTGAATGTTATTGAGGGTCATGCTCAACATGTTCTCGAGGAGTTACGGAGCGGCGTGACAGACGTGAAAAGATTCTAATAGCAGAGAAATATCTTTTCTGAAAGGAAGGTATTACAAAAAGAAAGAACGAAACAAAGTGCAAAATTAAAAATTTCTTTACACACATTTAAACTTTTTCAAGAAAAAAAAAAAAAGCATGGTTTTAAGTTGCGACGATTCATGGGGACAGATGTTTTCATTATCTAAAAGAAAACTTTCGTCAATGTTAGATAGGTTATTTAGTGTATGTTATTTTCAATTATAATAAAGCAATAATAGTGGCAAAGTAAAAAATATCTAATTACAACATCATTGGGTGTTAATAGATCGCAATTTTTGTTAGAAGCACAAAAACTAAAAATAAAAGAATTCAATAAATAAAATAATTTGAGAATTTATATTAAAAGGTACTGCGATTAATTTTTATGAACTAACGATATGATCGTAAGTTTTTTTCAAACTTTTGTCGCACATTAATCCTTGAAGGTTTGTAGCCTTTTCTTTCTAAATATTTTAACTAAAATATTTTTGAAAAGCTGAAGACAATCATATTTTATCTGGCAATTGTGAAAAATCAAATATGCAGAATGCTTCCATGTCCAGTACACAGTCGGAGGAATAACACAATTTTTGTTTTAGAAGCAAAAATTGGTAAAAAGGAAAGATGAAAAGTAATTACATCATCTAAAAGGTTTATCAAACAATGAAATTTTTAACTAAGATTTTTATAAAAAAGAAAATATTTAATTAGGTCCTCACATCATACCGGATAACCCTCACATCAATTCCGGATATTCCCCACATCAATACCGGATACTTAGCCGGATATCCTGCAAAAATCTTCCGGATATCCGTATCCGGGGCGGTCAGCCGGATCGGATATCCGGAAGTACCGGATACTTAAAATATCAGCCGGATAGGCCGGATACCGGGTAGTTACCGGATATCCGGTCCATCCCTAGTAAATACCACTGAATTTTTAACGATATTGTGATAGGGAATCGATCCTAGAAAGCTACTAAATAGTTGTAAGTGAGTTAGTTGGGATAACCATTATTGTTCGCAAACTATCTGCCATATTTGAATTGCATAATCAAGAAACGAAAAAATGTGAAATTGTTTAACGATTGAAAGTGGCTAAATACACGATTTCCTGCACAATTAAAAGGTCAAAAAAACTCAAACATGATGGTGACAGGTCAGGAAGAAGAAGAAAATGCACAGTTAACACATCTAGCGACCAGAAAGTGGTCAAAAAGCGAGTTTAACGAAATCCTAGGATTTCAATGAGAAAGGTTGCTAGAGGGGTGAAAATCAGTACAGAAACCACTCGTTTGATGGTAATTGTTGAGCTTGGTCTTCTCCCTTACAAAATGAAAGAGACTTAAAAGCTAGCAGCAAAGAACAAACGCACAAGACTTCAAAAGAGGAAAGAACTGTTAAGCGGGCCGCAGATGATCGATGGAAAACATTGCTCTTCACAAATGAAGAACTGTTCTCAATTGAACTAACTCAAAATAGCCATAATGATAGAGTTTGGTCAGAAGAAGCACCTGGAACTTTTTTAATTGTTGGCGGCGTCAACTATCCCTATCTGCAATGGTTTGGGGTGGGATATGTGCTAGTGGGGAAACACCACTTGTTTTTGTTGATCAAGGGATAAAAAATAATCAGCAAACATACCGCAAACTCATTTTGGATGATGTTGTTCGCATTACCTTGTTCGCAAAAGTTCTTTGAAAACCAAAGAAGGACCTTCCAACAGGATTTTTCACAAAAGACACTCAAGATTGATGCAAGACACATTTCCCAAACTTCATTGGAGCTGAAGAATGGCCCCCCGTATTCCCCAGATTTAAACCCAATGTATTATTCTGTTTGGTCCATCTTGAAAACAAGGGTGTATACTAAACCTGATAAAACTTTGGCATCTCTACAACCATTCTTCGGGAAAGAAAGGGATAAAATATCAATGAGTGAGTTACGGCCCGTAGCCGAAAATTTTGTGACACGTCTAAAGCTCTGTATTAATACTAACGGTAGCCTATTTGAAAACGTTTAAATACTATATTAGACAAAATAATGTATTCATACTTATTTTGAAGTTTGGTCGCGTTATTTTCCTTAGCAACAAAGTTATACCGTACGATGTGTGTCCAAGTTTTTTCTTGTCACCCTGTATTATTGATCAAATAACATAAAGCATCATAATGTTTTTAAACGTGAAATGTTTTATCGAAAAAATGTTTACTTATGAATACTTTGTTATCCAACAGAGAAATAAATTAATAACGACATAATATTTTATTATCTAGAACGTACTCATAAGTAAACCTTTTTTTAACCAACAATCGGGGATGGCACTTTTTTTTTTTTTTTTTTGAAAGTACAAAACTGGGAGTGCAAATGTGGAATTCTAACGGAAAGACATCAAAGGCTGTAGAAACTTTGAGAGTTTGAAGTTAACAGTGTTGTCGCTGCGAAAACATGAAAGTGACACACCTCAGATTTTTTACTTTTTTTGAAGTCTTTCAAAACAAACATGCTTAAGTTGTCTGACATTGAAGGACACTATCGCCGATTCATTGAAAAGTTGCGACTTTCAAAACATATAAAAACAGGAAACAAATAAATTAAAAAAGCTAGTTCATCGTGCTGAAACTACATGTGATTTACAAGGAATTCAATTCAGAAGCTTCATGAAGTAAAATCCACATTCCAGGCTCATCTTTCTTACATCCAGCTTTGCAAAACACGAATGTCATTGTGCTCCTGAATCGTTCAACCGAAAACTGGAACCAAGTAAATTATAAAACGTGCAAAGAATATGGTTAGTGTTGAACAGTAATATCCTTGCATTGAAGCAGTGACTTTTATGTAGAGGATATTGTGATACTAGATAACAAGTTAAGTCTCTAACGTGAATGGGCATTTTTCATCCCCCCCCCCATTTTTTTAAATTTCAATAAAGCAGAAATGTGTTTTTAGTTTACGATTTTGCAAAGTTTTGTTCAAATTTTAACAATTAACAAAAAATGTTTTTTTTATTTATTTTATTTTTAGCATTACAGTATACTATATAATTGGATTTCTATATGAATCATCGTAGAACCAATTGGTTTGCTTTGAACTAATTTTAGCAGAAAGCTATTTTGACGAAGAAAATGTACAAAAAGGATTTTTCGATATTGTTGAGGGATATTATTTGTAAATATATATATATATATATATATATATATATATATATATATATATATATAGTTTCAGTTAATGTTTAAATTTGGAACAGCTCACACTAGACAACTCCCCCCCCCCCTCCTCTCAAAATCATTGATAAAACAAATTAATTTTTTTTTCACAATACTTCCAATTTCTTACCCTTCCAACACACCCTTGCATAAAAATATCATGTTTGAAGTTGAAAGTAAAAAAATACCGTTTACATACTCTTAAAATCCAACATTTCAATACCTCAGCGAATTTGTGATTTGGTGTCTGATAAATTAAGCATGTTAATGTAAAAAGTCCCTAATCAATTGAAATTGCTTATAATGTGGAAAAATTACCGAAATTCAATTATTAGTTTATTAGTTGCTCAAGTTGTTAAAAAGATGAAACCCAAAGTAAAGTTTTGTTTTATTATTAATTTTTAATTATTTATGTAATCTCAAAATTATTTGTATTATAACAAAATATACAGTATATACACAATAAGTGTATTATACTGTTTCCAACTGTCTTATGGATTAAAGCTAATAACTCTTCCAAGTCTTTTCTGATTTGTGCAACATTTATTGGTCAAATTTATTTTTATTATTCAGTAATACGTAATTAAAATACCACATGATGGAATTGCTTTGATCATGCGTGCATGTTAAAATCAAAGGTTAAAGTTCCTATGTCTAATGATAGCCAGTTTTAAAATCCTATAATTAATCTGAAGTTTTCAATTAACTGAAAGGATCCCGAATGATTCAGGATTACTTCCTTAGACTTACTATTATTTCTGAGTCCTAACCACTTCGGTTAATCGTTCTGCTTAGAATGTAACTTAATAACTTAAAGTAATAATTGTAATAAGTTTTAAGATAATTTTTTTTTCATGAAACGGTTAAAATCTAAGTGCTGCATAAAATAATGCAAGGCAGATGAAATTCTTCCATTCGGATAGAATAAATTCAAAATGAATGTAAGCTGCAAGGGGGAAAATATCTCTTGTTATTCTCTACTTAAATGATAGTTATGAAACAGTAAATAAATAAAAGAAACAAAAATAAAACGAAAGACATTAAAGGGTGGAAATGCTACACTATTAAATATGGTTAAATATTTATTAAATAATTTTTAAATAATATAAAAAACAACATTTTTTTTTTTTTTTTGAGTAACGTACTTTTTAGTTACATTCGTTACGTATCGTAAATTTTACAATGAAGAATTCATCTAATCATTAGACAAGAAATTATTTTAAAAAACACGAAAAAACTAGGATAAGAATTTTAAATTTCAAGTTTCGTAAATAGTTTTAACTATTGCTTTTTCTTTTTAATTTTATTTATTGTTTTTTTTTTTTTTTTTTAAAGCTTTATTTATTTATCTAATTTTTAAATACTATTATTATTATTTTGCTTTTTCCGCACGTTTTCCCCTTCTAAACTGGCAAAATATGCTTCTTTGTTAATAATATTCGTGTTGTATTGAAAACAGACGTGCAAGAGCGGATTTGTCAACAGCAAATGGAACACCGCTAACGTAAATCAAAAATCTAACAAACACAGGCGAGAAACAGCGGGTAAATACGCGCGTCTACAAAACCATTTGCTTTCATCCCCCTGCGTTTAACATCATCCCACTCAATGAAAAAAAAAAGAATCGCCCAACGTGGGGCTCGAACCCACGACCCCGAGATTAAGAGTCTCGTGCTCTACCGACTGAGCTAGCCGGGCTACGAGTGGGGAGAGTTAGTTTACGTTCAGTCTTGGGTGCAAACGCTTGGCATGCTTGCTTGGAGAAAATATGATGTTGTATTGTTGTACGGTGGCGTATCGTAGGCTTGCTGTCACGAGGGGCAAGTGTACCAGTTTGCTCCTTTGAAGAAAGTTTGTTATTTTTTGTACAGACAGAATATATTAATACTAGAAGAGCATTAAGCAAAACTCAAGGGGAACATAGAGGCCGGACAAAAGAATCTCTGTCCGGGGCGGCAAAGTTTACAAAATTTATTAATAAACTGAAAGTATGAATGTAGCGTCATCTAAGTATGTTATTTAGTTATCAGGTGTTAGTCTAGCAACAGATTTATCACAAAACTTTAATGTATTTTTTGACCATAATCTGATGCTGTATTTTACTGTTGCAGCATCATAATGTTGATGTTTAAGAGTATTTTACTGACTTGATTAATATTTACTTATTTCATTATTTTTCTTATAATTTCCGGCTACAAAATTGAGAAAAAGTAACATTTCAAGATGCTTTTCTTTATGACGCATGGATTTTTAGTAACCGTAAAAAAACGTCAGGAATTTTTTTTTCTCCCATTACTGTTCAGTCAGAAAACTTTTTCTTACAATTTTTTTTTTTTTTTCAATTTTAATTACCTGAAATTTCATGTTTTCATGTTTTAGATTTTCGCTCGGCTTTCAGATATTTTCAAAAACGTTTTACGCTCGTGTGTTATCTTGAAAACTGTTTTTTAAATTTATTTCATTACTGAATTCCTTGATTACTCTTTGTTAATTTTTAGATAAAATGTGGTGTCTTACTAGATTTTTATTTCTTAATATGTTGCACTGTAATTCTAAAAAACTGTTCAAATTAGTTTGGTTTTGATGTTACGGATATTTTCAAGTAAGAAAAGGTTTTCCTTTTCTCGCAACTGAATTATCAAATAACTCCGCTAACTCTTCGTTAATTAGCTTATCGGATGCTGTGGACTTCGTTTAAAAACTTTTTCAAAAACTCCCAGCTGTCCTTCCTTGCTCCCCTCCCCAGCCCCCACAGGTATCTTTTTCTCCCAAGATGTTTAATTGTATCCTTAATAAAAAGGTAAAACTTCATTTCTTACTTTCTTAATACTAGTTAAAATTACTCTATGAAAATTGGAATTTTTAGCTCTAAAAATTTGCCAAAAAGTAAGACAAAAAATAAATTAAGAAAGTAAAAAAGAATTATAAAGAATTACATAATAAGCTAAAAATAGTGAAATAAAAAAAAATACTGTTCAATAAATATTTTTAAATTACGATACAAAAAGTTATGTCTTCCACTTACACAGTACTGCTCCTAACGTGAATCAAGATAGTGTGTCACAGTGATTAAATTAATAACGTTTTTGGAAAATATAAGGGCATAACTAAAAATGAAAATCTGTAAATAAATGTAAAATTTTTAAAAAGGTGCGCAGTTAGCTTATATGAAATTAATAAATAATACCCATGCTTTAAAAATTTGAAGATAATCAAATTTAAAAAAAAAATGAATCTAGAGAGGTCTGCTGAGGGTGGGTGTGGCAAAAAGAAAAAAGTGAAAACAAATGAAAAGACATTCTTTGGCTTCTTTTATTTTAATGAAAGCAAAATTTCAGTATTGCTTCCTTGAACATTTTCGGAAGTAAAACATATTCTAGCACGTATGCAGAATTAAAAACATTTTCAAAATTATATAGAACTTTTGTTAGAAGTTTTAAACACACATCGTTTTAATGATAATAATGATAAAAAAAATTGAATTTTTCATAATTTTTGTGTTTAAAATTTCTGTGGTTTTTGTAATATTTAATTTGTTACTATATTTCTTTTTTCAATTGCTGACACCTTTTTGAAATTATTAGATTTTTTTTACACTTAATTATTTCAAACATCGATCATTCCTTTTTCTTTCTGTAATGTGTTCTAGAACTTTTAACTTTAATTTTTTTTTCACCATTAATACACAAATTGGTTATTTTTAATCACATAATTTTATGATTTATTTCGTTTTCAAAGATAACTTTTGAGCTTCAGATTATTTTTAAATGTTACCGAAATATCACAAATATATTTTCAACATCAAAAGTTTAAGAAGGTTACTTTTTAAGAAATTCTTTGGCCACTAAGCCGCTTTAAGAATTGCCACCCCTCCCCTCCCCCTCACACACACCCTCACTCCACACTGTGCGTGGATATGCAGATCCGGGCCTGAATTGCGCTTTGTGTTGAAAATGGAATATTTTCAAGCCTTGAAAGAGGCTTCTAAATGACTACATGAACTTCAACTGTTTGTATTAATTATGTAAAATTTTCATGATGTGAATTATGTACATTGGTTACGTTTTTGAATTTTAGTGTGAAGTTTGAGTGAATAGTATTCAACTGAAAAGGAATGTATTGTGTGTGTTCATTTTCATTACTTTTGCAAGGAATGTACAAATTAGAAGGTGTTCAAAAAAGCGTTTAGAAAACTGCTATTTTTAGACATTTCCGGAAAAATTCAATCAATATTTTTCATGTAATAATTTTTCATGAAAATTACAAATTGATTTATGCATAAACTAAGTGTGATCGAAATAATGCAAGTAAAATGTTTTCGAATGTATGGTGATGATATAATGATGACGATGCTATGGATTTTATGAGTTTGAAAATGTACAGGGTTTTGAGAGACAATATTTTTTTTATTACAGTATCATATTCTAATTACGTATTATAAAATATTAATACTGGTGTAAATTTATTTTATGTGTATTTTTTTCCCTTGTAGGTGTACCTGAGTTCAAGAAATGGCACATGGATACTTCCCAGAGTTGGTCCATACGGATTACCTTTTGATTATGCAATGTTAAGAAGATTTGTTACCGTAATGCAGAACCTCTTTGGCTACAAGTTTACTAGTTGGTACATGGAGCATTTCCAACTAAATAAAAAATTTAATCATAACTTATATAATTTACGTCCTGTTTATCATGCTTTATCAAAAGATCCTGCAACAAATGACATTTTGCCAACTAGAATAATATCTGGTGCAGTTGTTGCAAGGAAAGATATCAAATGTTTCACAGAAAAAGGGGTTATTTTTGAAAATGAAACCCAGGTTACAGAAGCAGATTACGTTATAATGGCAACCGGATATAAATGGCAGTTTCCATTTCTAGAAGAAGGTATTGTTAAAGTTGAAGATGGACGCATAAATCTGTACAAGTGTGTTTTTCCTCCTCATCTTAAGCATCCAACCCTTGCCATTATTGGCTTTATTTTGCCATTTGGTCCAGGTTTCCCATTAGGAGAAATGCAATGCCGATGGGCAACCCAGCTTTTTGTTGGAAACTGCAAACTCCCAAGTGAAGAAGAAATGATGCTCGATATCAAGACGAGACACGAAGAAAACTGCAAAAGGTATGCTCCATCAGATAAAATGACAATCAGGGTTGATTATATCCAATACTTAGATGAAATCGCATCGCAGTTTGGAGCAAAACCCAATTTATGGAGGATTCTTTTTACAGATCCAAAATTATGGAGATCTCTTACCTTTGGACCATCTTTACCATACCAGTATCGGTTAGAAGGGCCCCATAAGTGGGAGGGAGCAAGGAATGCCATTCTTACAGCTCATGAAAGAGTTCGATACCCAATTTCTGGCGAATGGCAAAAAAGTGAGAAAAAATCTCATACTTATGGATTTTACCTTAAATACATTGTAACTTTTCTACTCATGGCGTTTTGGATGACGCAAAGTGAAACATCGGTCAAATTTTATCTCCTAGCCTTGATGTTGCCATATTTAATGACTTGGAAAGGCTTCTATAAGAAATGGTTCTTTAGCCTGATAATGTTGCCATTTTTCGTAACATGGCAAGGATTTGTGGCAAGCTACTTTATAACAATATTTGCTCCAATTTTCTTGGCTGCTGTTACTTCCTTCTGATCCGTAAAATATTGGCAATAAACATCAATGTGTCATGTACCTACTATTTAAAAATTTTCTACACGCATAAACTATACTATATTCTGCCAAATATTTTTAACATTTCAAGGCATCTCACACTAAACTCATTGCAATAGTAATAAAATATTCTGCAGAGTAAACAATACATATTATTAGTACAATGCATATGCTATGCTGCCGAAGAAATATTTTGTGTACTTGTTAATTTACAAATTTAACCCATATTTTCGTAAAGGAAAATTACTAATTTATCATATTTATGAAGCTATTCACGAAAGTTTATTTTTTCATCATTGTAATAAGTATTGCTTTAGAGCATCTTCGTCTGCAATGGTTTTTAAAAATCGGTTTAATTGCTCACTGAATGTACTTCACCATTTATTTTTTGACTCAGTCTGGAACTTTTATAACCTGATACTTAATCAAATTTGTATACAAAATCACAAAAAATTTAGGTTCAATTTTCATGACATAATATAACATATTCATAAACTTTCTTATGATTTCAAGTAACTCCGAAAAGTGCTTTTATATTTCAAATCGAGTTGTATATTCAATGTATAAAATGTAGTTATGATGTTAATGTATATCAACTCACGCTCAATAATAAAGACATTTCATGCTCAATGTAGATATTGAATTGTTTTATTAGAAAAGGGTTCAAATTTACGTGACTAGTTAATGCAAGGTTTTATATGTCTCGTTTATAAGTTCACGTCAAAGAAAGTCTTTCGAAAACAAAGATTTTTATTTGACGACGAACGTTAGATTAACTTAATTATTTCGTAAAAAAAGCATGAGAAAGTAAGGAGAAATAGCATTTATCTACGAAAAGAAAGAAAAAAAAACCTACAATTTGTACAGTCGAACCCGCTTAATGGAGTAGCCATTTTGCCACGAAAGAATCTTCTAATGTAGCTATATCTAATGAGCGGGATATTCCATCATCCGGGATCAAAATATTACATTACAAGGGATTGGTACATTTAAAATGTATTACATTAAGCTGGATATTTCTTTGAACCGATACTCTAATAAGTGGGCTCGGCTGCTCTTTATACAAGATCGAACTAAAATTTTTGGGAGGATCCGAACTAAAATTTTTGGGAGGAGAAAAGTTCTCAATTAAAGGATGAAATTCGAGTTTTACCAAATTAGTATAAAATACGATCATGCACACATAACATCAAATGAAAATAATCATTAGGCTTCATTGAAACCAATTTAAAATGCTTTTTAAATAAAAAAGAAATTCAATGTTGCAATATTGTCTAAAACTTTGCCGAATCATCAGTGAAATCTCCCAAATTAGAAACATTTTTGGTAGATCATAATGATCTCCAGTGACCTGGCGCCCCTTACGTTATATCTAGTTATAGTTTAAAATCATGTGAATAAAATGATTATCGACAAAATTTCTCGAGCTTTGTAAGAATATACTCAGGAATCAGAACATTATAAAATTCTCATATATAATTGATTCTTATTGTAATCTTCTTTAAAATAGTTGTTAGTTTTCTACTATAGATTACAGCTGTCTGCATACGTTAGTTTCTAATTGGGCTGCGACATCGATGTCGATGTTTTGGAAACATCGATGTTTGAGGGTCGATGTTTTCCTAATATCGATGTTTTGTGTTCGATGTTTTATAATCCAGCAAAAAAAGCTTGATAAAATATGCGATATGCAGACGTAATAAGAAGTTTTCAACTTTAATCAGAAGTTTCAGTATTAATCTCATTAAAAAACATTTTCTATGATTATTATCGATGTTTTGCTCTCGATGTTTCTAAAGCATTTCCAATATGTTTTCACCATTTTTTTTAATTTATTTATTTAATTTTTAGTCTTTATGTGAATGTTATATTTCAGTAAAAAAAATATAAAAAATTCATCAGGATATGCGGCCAAAAGTTATATCGTTAATCAGCCGTTACACTATCAATCTCATTAGAGGACGTTTTTGACAGTTACCATCGAAGTTTTAAGGTCGATGTCTTTTAATGATGACTGTTTCGCGTTCGATGTTTTTTTTTTCTCTTCCAAAGTCTGTTTCACACTTCAGCAAAAAGCAATAAAAAAAAGGATTCATCTTTAACAGTTGCAATATATCGTATTGATTTTTTTTTTAATTACTACTGATGATTTACGGTCAACAATTTTTAAACCTCACTGTTTTTGTTTTGCTTTAGAAATTTTTTTCGACAACGGTGTTTTACATTTCAACAAAAAATATATATATAAAAATATGCGATAAATTAAAGCTATACGGTTAATCAACAGTTGCAGTATCTATCGCAGTAAAAAAGTTTTCTATAATTGACATCGATATCATACGGCTGATGTTTTTCAGGAGACAAAAGATAAATCTAATTGAGTGATATAAAGAGGCGCAATGTATTGGGGAGTTACTGTATTACTGTATATTTAAATGTGCAAGTAATTTTTATGAAAAAAGATCGATATTTTGAAACATCGATGTTTGGAAACATTTATGTTTCTTGGTCGATGTATCAATACCATCGATGTCTTAATTTCGAAACATCGATGTTTTTTGCTTTCGATGTCGCACCCCTAGTTTCTAAACTTCTGCTTATATCACAGGTATTATCCACCAGTACAAATTTCCTGAGCTGTTATATAATGTCTTTCATTTCAAGGAAACAGGGTTATACAGTGAACTCTCACTTAATGCGCCGGCTCCAGAGACCAACAGAAAAAGGTGCACAAGTAAGAGAGACGCATAAGTGAACAAGCCTATTTAAAAGTCTAAAATGCAACATAAGTTCGAATGAGAGCATGAATAAGAATGTTTCTATAGAAAGTGGTCATATTACTACGATTTGGCAACTACTGTGCAAAAGAGAACAAAAATCGTAGCACACAATGGTCCTTTTAAAACGATCCATAATAGATAATTGTCCCTCTCCGAACTCTAGTTCATGTGGGAAAAAAATGCCTTCCGTGAGCAATGAAAGCGGAAGGTTAAGGAGGAAATTGAAGAAATATGCTCATTTTTCAAGAAAATAAATTAAATTATTTAAATTTTTCGAAAAATTCGGCGCATAAGTGACATATTTATCTTTAGAGCGACGCATAAACGAATGAAGTTATCATTATTTTACTATGGAATGCGCCGGGACCACTGAAAATCGTCATATAAGTGAAAAAGGCGCATAAATGAGCCAGTATATAAGTGAGAGTTCACTGTATCTGAAATGAGAATTTTCAAACTTGAATTTGATGCTAAATTTCTCTTTAAAAAAAATGAGCAAAAAAGAAAAGTGCATTTCAGAAATGGATCAAGCATTTTTTTTTTTTTTTAAGTTGCGTTATTTTTTTTCTTCCTAAATATCGGTGAAAAAAAATAGTATTGAACTCTTGATTATGAAAATTTCAGTTTCGGTCTTAAACCATCATCCTTTGACATGGAGCATATGCAAAAAAATAAATAAATAAATAAAAAATAATGATAATAAATTAACTGATCGTATTTTTTTTAAACGCGTACAACTGCACATATAACTGTAACTAAAGCTATATTAAGGCACTACCATATTACCTCAAAGCATATACCCAACAATGGTTCCAATAAACATATAGACGGCCCAAAAATTATTTTAGAAAGTAAGATGATTAAATATTAATTGAAAGAAAACATTTACTTGTTCATCTAGCAGGCCATAAAAATTTTAAAAGAAAAAACTAAGCGTAAATATTTCACTCAAATGAGAAGTTAAAATTATCACACGTAGCTAGCTACCTTTGAAATTCCTAAAATAAACCTTTAAAATATTTTAACCGAATATATCTCTGCCACGTTTCTTGGAAATATCATGTATTGTATGAAACTCATTTCGGCATAGCAACAGAAATCATTGTCTTCAAAAAATAAACTTCCTGAATCCACTAAATGTATTAATGATGCATCTGATGGTTGTCAAAAATAATTTGAAAAAAAAATCCGATTTTCATTTATCAAAGATAAGGAAACACTGCGACACATTTTTGAATGCAATATTAATATCAGCAAGGAATTTTCTCACTTGAATAGCTTTTCCGTTTAGACAAGAAGAGATCTATTATTCTTATTTCGTAGTTGAAGCAATCAATCTAGCTAATTTTTCCTCGTCATTGTCAATACCAGACGTTCCTTCGAAAAGCACTTGTTATATTGAGTTTAAATGTATGTCATTCCTACGCAATGAACGAATTTCTAAGAATGCTTTACATTCAAATGCACCCTATTCCAAAAGGACTGTTTAATATTTCCCTCTTTGAAATATGATCTCGTTAATACCAAGGTTTTTCGTGCTTCTGAGGCTTTTAAGTGTCAGACCTATTTCTAATTGTAAGCTAGATAATTTGACAAAGAATAGAGTTAGGGTTAGTAAGTTAACGGACTTCATTACAGTTTCATTATTGTATAATTTCCAACGCAAGATCACAGCAGTTAAATTTTGACGTCATGACCATTGATATTCTCACATGACAATTGTAAAATAAAAACTCGCTTAAATTTAATCAAAAAAAATGTGTACGTTGTGTCTTGCTTTATTAAAAAATCTAATCCTTTCGTCAACAATGACGCGCTGTTTCGAAATGAAATTTAATCTAAAAATCAATTCAAACTTATTAAAAACAATTTAAATTCGCCTTTCAATTACCTTCTGAGTTTCTTACAGATTTTATATCAGCCAGAACAAAGAGTTTTCTATTGATGTATAATATTGACGTGTATGAGAATTTTTCATCCATATCTTTCAGGATTTATGTAAACCTTTTGCTTAAAACTGGAATAAATTAGTTATTTGCTGTTAATTAACTGGTCTGATTATATAACGTGGAGTAGTTATCGGGTATGAGACCGCATAACAAATTTTAAGCTCAGCTGAAATACATTACCTGTTAATCTTTGGCATGAGTAAGATTGGCGGAGTGAGGAAAATTGGCACGGACCGAGGTATTGAAATCTTTCCGCAGATAGGACTAGGAAAGCCAAAATATCCTTCATACTACTTTTAAATTAGTATAAAGCAGAGAAAGGTAAACAGGGATCATTCACAAACTGAAAAACAGTATTTTTGAAACATCACTGAAGTGTGTGAGTTTTGTCCTTTTTTTTTATTCTTGAAGAACTGTACGTTTTTTTTAATTAGTTAATTTATTTCTTAATTTTTGGCAGAGTACCAATTCTCTCAATCCAATGAAAATTGCGTAAACAGTTTCGAGGTTGACAACGAAAAACAGAGGGTTTTAGCCCCCTAATATGGCAATGTGGGGTAAAATGAAATCACGAGGCAAAGTAAGAAGGTAAAATATTTTCACATTTTGTTGCGCCAACTATTTAGAAATTTTCACTATGCTTTTCACATATAGTTGATTCCAGACAAATATAAATAGCTCCGAAGATCAAGGTACATAATAAGGCAGGTAATTTCAATTAAATATTTTAGGGTCTATCAAAAATAATTTTGGGTACTATAAAATTAAAAAAAAAATTGGTACTATAAAATAATTAAAAAATTCATGTTTGAAATATTAGTTAATATCTGATAATGTCCAGCACTGGACTTTATTCAGTTAAAACTAGGTATGTTTTGATGTTTAACATTTAGTACAATATGTCAATTGCATGCGGGGCAAAGTGAAATAGTTTATTTCGTTTACTTTCATTTACTATTTATTACAGTTTAAAATGAAGAAAAAATCTCCATTTCCAAAGAAAAAAGAAAGTAACTAAAAGACGAATTTAAAAAAAAAAAACATTACAGTAAGGGTAATAATTGTTAAGAATACAATTAAAACAATTTACCCCCCCCCCCATCCTCAAAAAAAAAAGCAAGTAAAATGCGCGCACATAATTTAATCTACTGTAAGCTACAAGCACACTCAGTGTATAGTAATAAAATATCCTTATTATCTTAACTATACCAGTCCCTCAATCATCCCATCACTATTAAAACAGAATAAAAGACAACCCTCCCACGAAAATTAAGATTTATTTAGAATACACACCCTATTTGAGTGCTAAGCACGTAGCGTTAATTTTACTCGCTACAATGAACTTCATTCATCCTTACACATTTCGACTTCATTCTCGAACTCAAGTAATTAGAATAGCATGCCTCTGATCCAGGTTTTTCTCAGAACAATTCTGCGGCTATCCTAAGGGTTGTAAAAACTTCAAATAAATTTCATCTACTACAAAAAATTTCTAGTTTTTGAGCGACATAAAACTTTTTAAAAAATCATGAAATATTTTGCTTCCATATTATCAAAGTTATGTGAAACATGACCTTAAAGCAGGAATGAAAAATGAAAAAATGTAACTCGAGTTTTATTACGAACATTTAACCCTTTAACTGTCATGCCCGAGATAGTCTCGGGCACAGCTGGTTTTCGAAAATGTCACCCCCGAGTATTACTCAGGGTAATTTTTTTTTTTTTTTTTTTGAGTGCATCGTATTGTTATACCCGAATATATAACGGGAGACGTTTATTTCGGCTTCATCTCTTTGTCAAACCCGACTGTTTCTCGGTTTTGTGCTTGGAAAAGTGTTAAAAATCAAAATAACTTGACAGTTAAAGGGTTAAAGGAGCATGCTACAAACTAATTTTGAGGCAAATTTCATGAAAATCGACCGAAACATCTCGTGCCTGACCTCCCCTCCCCCGCTTACCCCTTGATAAATTCCTGCGAGAGCAGTTAATACTGATCAATTAAAATATTTCTAGTGTTAGTTCAAATTGGCAGAAAAAAAAAGAACCGGTGCCCTAACTTTCCAAAGGATATGCATGATGCAATACACCGCTAACTCTGTTATTTCCATCCATGGACTGCAGTTTCGTGCTTATTATGCACTCATCAGCACAGTAAAGTAACCGAGTTGGAGGCAAAAATCCTCATACAGAGCAAAAAAGACTGATAGCTAATCTAAAATTAGAATTCCAGCGAGCGACCGCACTTGGTACGGAGCAACTCGTAAATTTTAAGGCAGAACTCGGGTATAAAGCAGTGAGTAACCGCCCCTAATCAAGGGCTATGGCAGAAACATGCAATACACCGCCAACTCGGTTATTTCCATCCATGGACTTCAGTTTCGTGATTATTATGCACTTATCAGCATGGAACAGGAAAGTTACCGAGTTGGAGGCAAAAATCCTCTTATAGAGAGCAAAGAGAGCCAAAAAAGTCATTTTCCTATTCCATGCTGATGAGTGCATAATAAGCACGAAACTGCAGTCCATGGATGGAAATAACCGAGTTGGCTGTTTATTGCATGTTCCTAACTTAGCCCTTGCTTAGAGGTGGTTACTCACGGCTTTTCCAAAAGATACTGTTGATAGCCGAAATTTGGCCACACGCCTTGTGTGCTAACAATATCAAGAGATATGACACGTCCCGTGTATCAGATAGTTCAGGAAACTAATATAATATTTTTAGCGACTAGTTCTTTCAAAACAAGAATCTCTCAGAAACTATGTTTCACTGAAATGATCAATAAACTCTGAGAACTAATGTTTCTAGTACTTAATCCTTATTTTTGACTCCTAAGATATTTCAACTTTTGCTGGTCTCTATTTAGAATAATTCTTGTGCATGTAGCACCATACTTTATTTCCTAACTACCTAACATTTTGACTATCCCAACTTAAATTAAAAATAATACATACTAAAGTAACTAGTTCTCCAAAAGATTTTTCAAGAACAAAATATCTTAGTCCGAACAGGAAGTATCTTTATAAAGATCTCCACCAGACAGTTTTGTAATGTATTTTCCATAATTTCTACATGAAATCATTGATGCATTATTTTCTCTCTTTTCCTGTAACGAAAACTGACTCGCGACCATTCATTTGCATGCAAGTTTTAAGAACTAGGCATGGACAGCCTTGAATACGGCGTAAAAACATTTTCTAAAACTGAAAAGACAAGAGATAAATGCGCAATATCCCCTTGCCAGAAGCAATCGCGAAGCTTCGAGAGCCGATTTTATGTTTTTTTTCCTAATTAGGGTTCCGTCAAAGCCCGTCACGCAAAAACATCTGATAGTTTATTTCTCAGTCATTTAGAAATCCTGTTTCTATCCTCGCCTTGCGTTCTCACTTGAAAGAAAAAGTCTGTAATGTGCCTGTAATAGGTTTTCACTTTTCTTTTCTTTCTGTTCGTGTAGAATTATTTGTAGAATAATCTCGATAATGAGTTCCTGTTTTATACATTTTATTAAAATTGAAGGGGCAAGTGGATAAAGGTGATATGTGACAATTTTGGAAAAACATTTTTACCATGGATGAAGGTAAAAAGGTAATAAATCTGTTTTCGAAAGCTTTTTCTAGAAATTTTAAAAAATGTCACATATCACCTTTATTCACTTGCGCTTTCAATTGTGTTTGTGAGTTAACACAATTGAACACACACTAATTTGAATTTGTTTAAATCGGCGAAATTCAAATGTCACATATCACTCTTATCCACTTGCCCCTTCAATTAGTTTATAGCAAATTGACTAAAAACATTCGATTTGAGCCATGTTGGTACTTTATTTCACAGCATTTGTGAAAAGAAAAGAAAAGAAAGAAGAAAAAATAAAGGAAAAGGAAAGAAAGAAAAAAAATTAAGAAAAAGGAAAAGAAAGAAAAAATAAAAATAAATAAAAAATAGCAGCTTTCTTATAGCCATTATTTGTGGAATATATCGTCGTCACCATGCTAAACTTACAAATCTGAAAATTGGCACTTTTCAGGGGAGTCAAAACGCTGCATATAATTTTTTAACACCTAACGTATTTGGTTGTTTTCAATTTTTAAACTCTTATAGATATCTTTAAGTGTAAAACTATTGTTCGAAGGTATCATTTTAATTTTAATAATTTGTAAAATTTGAACTTGAAAAACGAACTTGAAAAGCGCGAATTTTCACATTCGTTAGTTTAGCATGGTGCCGACGATATAAGCATTCATATATGTCACAAATAACTTGTAAGTATATTGCAATTTGTTGTCGTTAAATACCTATTCTCTCTTGACCGCATAAAATAAATGTTTGAAGAAATATAAGTATTTGCAAAATCATTTTTGTAGAATGATAAGTATTCGTAAAGTAAAAATTAGTAAAATAAATGTTTTCAGAATAGTATGTGTTCGCAAAAAAATAATTACTCGCAGAATACAAATTTACAGCATTTTTAGATTAAGACGAATACAAGCTTTTTCAGCTTATAATTCCATTTTGTATTTTCACATTTCGATATATATTCTTTTGAACTTTGGTTATTTATGTATAGGGTTCCTATAATTAACACGTGGCAAAGCCAAACATCATCTAAAAGCGTGAAATCCGGACTTTCCGGACAAAATCTAGAAATTAGATAACATTGCCAATATGATTATTGAAGGAAAGAAATAAACGTCGTCTGACAGATACTCACAATAAAAATTAACTACAGACAAAACTTAAGAATAGTTCATCCAGCTTCACGTATTTGACGAGTAGCTCGCGTTCAATCCCAGGTGAATTACCTTTAAGGGAAGCATAATCCGTGAAATCAAGGTTATTTTCTATAATTGTCAAGACAATATCACTTCAATCTGCGTACTTGCGACATAAATTGCATAAAATTAGATTATTGGCACTCACCCGAAACGAGAATTACGAACAAATCTAAGACCCAAGCAAAATCCTCAAGAACTAATTCTACTCTTTGAAACTTGAAAGTTGATAGGCTGCATGAACTAGTTCTGAAAATTACTATAATTAGAAGTGAAAGTGTAATTATTTTCTTTCAATTTCATTTAGAGAAATTTCGAAAAGAAGCCTAAATGTTTACAAACAGGTCACATGAGATCGAAAAACAATTTTCGAAATCCTTTTCACTGACTTTCTAAGATTGTCTTTGCAGAATCACCCAAATGATAGAAGCGGAAACTGGTGAAACTTATTTTTGAAAAAAATATATTTATCCCATTATCGTCCAGTGATCCATTTGTAGATCATCTTTTTCAGAGCCCTCACTGAAAACAATACCCTTTTCTCATTTCTCTTTCTTATTGGCTGATTTCCTTACACATGTGCCTACACCCCTAAAAAACTTTTGATCCTTTCTGTTCCCATTCAGTACAGCAGGTAACGTCTGAAGTTTGTCATGTTGCAGATTCATAGTGCAGTGTTCAATTCTGGGTGCAATGGAATTTTTTTTTATAGTATATTATACTTTTCATTAGCTGGTTTTAATTTTACAAAAACTTTATTCTTAATTTACAAAACTGGTATCTTCAAAAATAAGATAAGAGGAAAATTACCTACTTTTTTACTATTAGAAACACCCAGCTAATTATTTATAGAGTATCTATTATTTTGACTAAAAAATACTGTAAGAGAATAAAACTTTATCTTTACTCTATTTATGAAGCATAAAATGTAATTTAAAAAGATTTTTCCACACCTTCCCTTTTAAAAATAACTAGGGCGCTAACGGATTAACGAGACCTATGTTTTTATATTTATATGCATGCATTTAGTACGTGTCTAAGAACTTGATTATTATTTCAGCTTATCGATATCCAGAAAAGGAGTTGACGTACATTCAGTTGCAATAGATGTGTCTTTCCTGTAGCCATAAAACGCACATTGCTTTTTCCTTTACTTTAGCTATTAGCAGACTGAGTCAATTAGTAAATTTTTCTGAGAAAAGTAACTTAATGTGTTAAATCGTTGTATAAAATTGTTTTTTATTGTCTTTCCATTAAAAAAGAAGCATATGCGTACCTCTTTTTTTTTCCATGTAAAATGGAATGCACTTAATACTTTTAGACCATCCTGTATAGACACAGCATGCCGACTAAAGTCCACTGTTAACCCAATAATTTATAGTCAATAGAGCGAAAGTCAGAAAAGTGGTGTAGTAAAGTTGGCATGCGCAACGCAAGGGAATTGCGTACTGTACTACATGGCAGCTAAATTCGGAGTTAGAACTCAGTTAGCGGTACGAGATACGGGAAAAAGATTTACGAAGTTGTTCACAATCATCCATTTATTACAACAAAACAACTTGCTCACAAAACACACATTTTGTTCTCATCGCACTGAACAAAATACCAGAAATGATATTCATCTATCAATGTTCAAAATACTGTCCTTCAGCCCAAATACACATCCGGATACGGAATTGCGCCTCTCCGGGAACAAGATTCCATGGTTAGAGAGATACTGTTTTGGCACAGTCCAAGAGTGCCATGTTCTGTCGGAACAGCAGTGTATTCTACTTTTTATATACTTTTTCGGTGATTTCCTTAATTTTTATGATGCCTTACCAAACATTTAAAATTGCATTCAAAAAAAAAAAAAAATTCTCTCACAGCATGACCTAAAAGCCAATAAATAGATGCACGAAATCAATGCATCCATAAGCTCAAAATTTTTTTGTATTGATAAAGGCGTTCCTTGTAACACCAAAGCACGTGTCTGCAGTATCCCTGCGTATTTGTACTTAATTAACGTTGGATTTTTTCTTCACAACTTAAAAAAGTACTTTTTTCCCAAGACTGCAAAGGTAAAAAACTACAAAATAAATAAATAAATAAATAATAAGCACGCGAAACTGCAGCCCTTGGATGGAATAACCGAGTTGGCGGCATATTGCATGTTTCTGCCGTAGCCCTTGGCTTGTCGGTGACTTATTGCTTTAAATTGCTCTTGTTAGTAGCAACTAGTTAAGAATATTTACAGCAGATGGCAGCACTACAAATGTTTATTTCAATTTTTTTTTTTCAAGCTTTCAACCAGGGACTTCCTGAATCTAAGTTTTTGAGAGTAGGTAAATTTTCACTTTTCAGAATGAAGTTTAAAACTTTAAGAATAAAAAATGCAATCATCCACACATACTTACATCAACCATTGAAAGATATATTACAAACTTTAGTGAAAGAGAAACGCAATTTTTCCCGAAATATCTTCCTATTCGCCGAATTGTCAGACAAAATATGCCAAAAAAGATTTTTTTTTTGGGAAGACACAGTGACCGCCCGTGACCTCCCATCAAGGTGCCCCTACTCGCAGCAATATCAGTTTATTGCAAAATGAAACCTGTTCTCAATCGAACTTTTCAGTTTTAGGTGCTTTCTTCAATAATGCAAAATCATATGCCGGGCTGCACGTGCTGGGACTGCCGACAAACCGGAAATAGGGGGGGGGGGGGTCGGGTGCGCCTTCATGTGTATCTCTACATAAACTTTTTTTTAAATTAATCAATATTATTTTTTCATAATTCATTTGTTAGTTTATTTATTTATTTTCTTATAGCAATTACTAAGCTATGGTGAGATAAATAAGCAAACTTCTTGCTTGCTCAAAAAAGGATAAACTGCGAAACATTTGTTACTATTAATTTTTTTAAAACCAGGGTATAAAAGTGCAAGCATAAATATGATACTCATAATTTTCCTCGTGTGTTTTGTTCTTCAAAAAGTATTTAGAGATTTGTCCTTTTTCATTAAATTTTAATTTTTAAGAGCCAGTGGGCTGAAAAATACACCCCCTGCCGGCCCTCGCTAACACAAACACGAGATAATTATATATTTCATGATGTATTTTATAGTTTTCTAAGTGTTTCGTAGTTTGTCCCTTTTTAATTAAGTTATTTTTTTTATTTTATTTTTAAAACTCAAGAGGTTAATGTGTACCCTTTTGCCGGTAGGTCAAAAAGACGTAGCCGTGAGATTAATATTTTTCTCGGTGTATTTTCCCAAAAAGATATTTTGCACCTTGTCGTCCCTCTTTTTAACGAGTTCAATTTTATTTCTGAAAAACAAGAAAGGGCAAGTTCACCCCTTGTCTTTCTTATAGTGAAATTTATTTAATCATTACTATATTTTTTAGTTTATTTTTTATTTAAAAATTTAAAATAAAAATTTCACTTTTTAATGCAATTACACTTATTAAATTTTTAGCAGTTTGTTTATAAGAAGAATATATTCTGAAAGTTAAATATATTTTGGCCCTGTCTACCTAGGCAGAATAAAATGATACTAGCAGAAATCCGACGATTGTGTCAAAATTTCAAGTATGAAACCTTGGTAATTACATGGAATGACTTTGATAATTACGGATGAAGTTCGAAACAGCTTTATATTAATATCCAAAAAAAAAATTAAAAAACAAATGACAATATTTTACACTGATAAGGGAAAAAAACTAATTTTCAGTACAGTTACGCAGTTCTTTGTGAGTAAAGTCAGTCTTTTTTTAAATAAAAATGAGTAAATTTGGAGTCAAAAAAAAGTTTCTTAAAATATTTTGGCTCTCTTAGCTCTCGGTTCGAAAGTGTTTATCGTTGAAAATGTTTAAGCCACTAATTTTTTAATAAGACACAACAATACCCCTCAAAATGTTTGTGCTTTTACCCTTTTAAAATTGTTTCTCATTTATTTTCTTATAGAAAGAAAGACCCTTATTATACGAACCTATTATGTATGTTTTACAAGTATATACCATACAAATATATTAAGTATGTACCGCACGAATATATTTATTCCTTGTAGTTGTAATCCCGAATAAAATGAATTTAAGCAAAAAAATATTTTTTTCAATCAATAGCTTTCCCATGGGGCATTGAAAAGCAGTAGCTGAAGATGCGTAATGTAGCTCAATCTCCATGCTTTTGCGAATAATTACAACAAATTGATTGCCGATTTCTTTTGCATATTTGAAAGCCTCTATATTGGCTCCATCTTGCTGAAAACTTTTGGCTAATAAACCTGGCTCGGATCTAGACTTGAGCACTGCCAGAATGCGATTGAAGAACAGCAGTTCGTGAGTATTTTATACATACTTAATTTTACTTATCTTATGAAAATAGCTTGGGTATGAATTTAAAACGTAAAATTAGATTTATTTCTCTTTTAATCAGAAGCAAGTAATTTCGAAGTTGACTCACTTGCTTTGGTTTTAATAGATCACGTGCTATGGTTTCGCTGGGAAGACAAAACCAGAACTGTTAGTGTCACATATGCTACACCCCTACTGTCAAACATTTGTGCAGACGAAATATTTAAAACTATGTTGCAGTGCAAATTTAAGAGAATTTAGCTTATTATGGCACATAAAATCCACTTATTTTCTCGTTTAGATTTGAAGAAAAACATTTAAAAAAAAAAGGCCACACTTAAAACTGTGGGAACCACCCAATTTTTCCTGGTGTTACTTTTAGACCACTTGTAAACAAAAGGGGGGGGGGAGGGAGACATTAGAATAAACAAAGTTATAAAATACCGGACCACCCTAAAACTTGTTTTCACAAAGTAAGGATAACACAAAAAAGGGTTCTTGCATTACATAAAAGCAAATAACGGGGTGAAGTTCGCCAGGCTGTTCCCAAACCAAGCAAAATGGTTCCTAACCTTGAAAAGATCATTTCTGAATAGCCCTCTGACCTTCCACAACCAGTCTCCAGGAAGAAAAATCTTCCTGAAATCAAAGAAAAGAGGAAGAATCATTATCATGCGTAGCACATCTAACTACCCCTCTCTTAGGTTTTTTCTCTTCGTGACATGCTTGGGAGGAGATCTACCGCCGTTAGTTAATGCGTTCTATTTTAGCTTCATGTCGGCGACCTCTTTCGTTGAATTAAGGTTCCAGTTTAGCCTTTCCAGCATTACATGTTGAAGTCGATTAGAACCAGATATGATAGATTCTGGTACGATATTAATGCTGATTATCTATTGTTTGTGGATATGGGTGTGAAGGTAAAGATACACACAGAGAGAGAGAGAGATAACATGTACAAGTAAATTTGAGCTGAGTTTAAAATTCTCCTTTTTTTACAGCAGGTAAAGGGAATACTAAATATTTCGTCTCCTGTCAATATTTCCCAATATCAAAATCCAGAAAAGTTTTAGTTTTTAAGTAAAACAAAAAGCGATTAATTAAACAATTATCACAGAGCAACTAATAACGCCAAGAGACTAAGCCAGCCAATAACATTGATGAACATATATATTAACGACTGGTTTACATTTATTTCCAGAAAGAGGCATTTAATAACCGTTGTAATTACATACACGTAATTTTAGAAGTCCACATAAACTATGAAGCATGAACATGTTTTTTATTAGGGACGATATTTCTCAACTCTGATTGAGTGAAATGTTTTTGAATACTGGAATTGACAGATAGCTCTCCCATGAACATTTTGGGGTTTTCAGTGAATATATATGTGTGTCATGATGTTCAGTGATATAAGTTTTCAAGAGCTATAAACAAATTCATATTACAAGATACATACTAAGTTTTCATTTTTATAAGATGATGTCCATTAAGTAAAAAATTAATAATAATTCTTAATTATATATGCATTAAATAATAAGCTTTAACCATTGAACTTTTGAATGAAGAAAAAGCATTGTAAGATCAATAGCTATGAGCAACTGTATCGAAATTAGAAAAAAATACAGAGATCATCTTCCCCAACATGTAAGAATTTCAGCAAGTCTTTTTCAGCATTTTCGTGGTTTACGCATATAAAAGCAGCTACGCTGTGAAAAATTAATGTTGTTTTTACAGTATAACACAGCTAATTTTATAGTAATTTTACAGTAATAAACTGAAAAAGTTTCTAATTTTACAGTAGTAAACTGTAAAATTGCTAGTTTTAGTTTATTACTGCTCATTTTACAGTTTTAAACTGAAACCTCTGCTTTCAGTATTATACTGAAAAAACAAGAATTATTTTTTTGCAGTGTACCTGTTTATGGGGATATTAAAAATACTCCGTAATTGACGCTTATTCATTTTTTGAGACAAATAGCATAGAAATACTAAAATGCTAAGCCATAAAAATTCTTTAAAAAATGATAATTGTGAATATAGGAAAAAAAAGCTCAATTAAAGTAATTTAAGTCCCATACTACAGCACTTTTAATGCAAATTCGAGCTCATTTTCAAACCCAAATAAAACAATAGTAACATTAATTTTTCGATTTTATTACGCAATCAACTTTCTGTTACTAAAAACGTGTTAATGTATCGAGATGCTGGTTTAAAGAATAGTGTTTAATAAAATGTTCACATTATTTAGTGAAGACACAGCACTGCAACCCTCCTTTACTACATTTAATATTTGCTCAAATTATTTATTTTAACTCTTCATTTTTTTTTTTTTTTTTTGAGTACAGCAGTACAAGAGTGGTTTTTACAGCAGTCTCTGGAAGTTGTAACCAAACTGTTTCGAATTTAGTTGCAATTCTGCGAACTGCGATTGAGGGCGGCTATTGGTTGCTTCATGTCCTAACTTTTGAACTCATTCACACACACGAACACACAGCTAATAGGGTAAAATACTTTAAGCAAAAGTGTGAAGATCCTCGAGCAAAGGTTGAAGTTTGGCTAACAGATAGTCTAAGACCATAAAACGTTCACTTAGAATCAACGCAGAGAAAGCAAAAAGCTGTTTTATAAATGCTCTAATATTCTACAGTTGAATCCGCCAAAACGACAGCAAAGACACCGTGATATTTATTCGCAAAACCGAGTACTCATAAAAAGCGAGTTTGCAATTTAAAAAAAAATCATTAAAAATCAGGTTAAAAAAAGGAAAGTTTCTGTAGAGTACAAAAGAAAATTTGCTTTGAACTGTCATATTATGTCTTTATTTTGCGTTTGTTTTCGACCTGAAAAACATCGTCATTCACTCTTCTGCTTTTGAAAAAACTTCAAAAAAATTTCCGCACATAAATTATATGATGTACACATAATCATATAAAATACACCTGAGTGAAATACAAATTTTCAGAAAATATAATCATCAACTGAATAGCATATTATTTCAGAGTTATGAACCGAACTGCATATCGAAAGGATAACCTTGATAGTTGATCTTGACGCATGTCATCCGTTTACATTTTGACAGGAGGATTACCAAGTGAAAATGGTAATATGCAGTCATGCTGAGAGCGTAACACATAATAAGCTGTAAGTCTATCTTCCGTAAATCCAAAATTGTTTTCCAATACCTTCTTTTCAAAATGTTATGCACTGACACGCGTGATTTTGAAAAGTCATTTATAGAACCACCGAGAGAAACTTGTCCTGTTTTCACTTGACAACAAGTTGTCACTTTTTAAACAAGTGACAAACTGAACATTATTAGCGTGGAAGAAATTAAATTACCTACGATGTCTTTGGTGGAGTTTTATGATGAAGCTATATTAATTTATCAACGATACTATTGAACCTTTGAGTGACTTTGTAAAGAGCTTATCTTGGATATTTTGGTGTTATTTTTGGCGATCAGGATAAAATTTGGGCACCAAATCGGATCTCTAAAACTTGTACAGAGAGTTTACGACAATGGACTACTGGAAAAAGTCAGAAATTTGATGTACCAATGATTTGAAGACAAACCAAAAATCACTTCGATGACTTTTTTCTGACAAATAAATATTACTTAGCAACTCAATTTTTTTAATCATGTATAATGGAATAATGATTCCATGTTTAGTTTGTTTTTTTAATTCATGGATTTCACTTTAAATAGTGTAATGAATAGGTCATTAAAATGTTATATCATAAAAACTCGAGCTGCTAGGCAAAAACTAACGCTGTATTTGAAATAACAATTTCGTATGAAATCATCTTAAGAAAAATCCTTGGCTCCAAAATCACTATTGACCACTATCATTAATTCATTCTTTACAGCGAAATGGAAAAGTAAAGGTATTCTTTCTCGGAATGCATGATTTCGATTAAAAACTTTTAATTAAAAATTAAAAACATTAAATCTCAAAGCAGTTGGTTTGAGCACGAATGAGAGGATAAAATCTTCTCGTTGGATCTAGTAAACAACTGGCAGATAATAGAGCTGGTTCAGGGTTTTCAGAGATTAATTTGCGGCCTTATTAATCGCTTAGTTTGCCAATGGAGCAGTTTTCTGTCTCAAGTAATAATTCAAAATTATTAGCGCTAAAAAAAAGACATAAAACAGCAGATACTTTTTATTTATAACATTGCTTTAAAGATTCACATATTTTTTATATTTTCTTAAAGAAATCAGATGCTCTTTAAATGACCCTTTTCCGTGCAGGATTATGCAGAATTAAGGAATTTACTAGATTTTGGAACTTTATATAGTCCCCTATAAGAATACCAAAGGAAATATTTACAGACTTGTAAGAAAAGCAAGTTATAATAAGCTGCTGTATGTAAATAAAAATACACATGAGCGTAATGGTTTAGAAAAAGTAATTGATATCAAAATTTAGTCTTTATTAACTTAGGGAATTATGCAAAAATTAATAAGTTCGGGGCAGTAAATTTTTCTTTAGATTCGATAAAATTTCTAAAAAATCTACCAAAAACAGCCTCGAAGGACAGTTTCACATCGAAACCTATTCAAAAAATTTTCATCAGTTCAATCAATTCCGAATAAACAAATGGTACAAACCAAAAAATGCCGGTTTAAGAAATACCAAACGTATATTGTTTACAAAATACGTTTTACAATTAATTACAAAAGCGGCAATCAAAATTATTATTAAACATAAAACCAATATTTTTGAAGTATTTAAAGTAGTTTTCCAAAATCATCGTTTTAAATAGCTACACAAAAAAGAGTATGATGTATGAAAAAGAAAAAAAAAGTGAATCACTACATAGTCCTTACATTATAGGCAAATAAATATCACCCAAAAGCTCTGCGACAAAAACACCCTGTTTCATCAAAAGCAAAAAGGCAAAAATTCGTTTTGATCAATTAGCTTTTTAAGTACTTAACATGCAGAATGCTGAAAAAAGAATGAAATAAATTATCGGCAATTGAAGGATAAAGCGTTAAATACATATCACTGAAATCTACGGATGATTGAATTCAGCTTACAACATTAACTGGAGCTGAAATAAAAGAAGAAAGATAATTTTACTAGGCAATTGTATAGATATCTTTAATTAGAGATACAGCGTAGTTTCTAGAAATGCTCTATATTTTAGTTGCAAAAAAAAAAAGAAAAAAAACAGATATCTTAATATTTTTTCATTGACCCTCTTGTTTGTTTAAAATCAGTCTCGTTTTCAAAATTATTTCTCGCGCTCTTTTTTTTTTTATATTAAACTATAAAGTAAAAAAAAAGAAGAAAAACTGAACCTTAAAATACGCACTGCAATTTTATTTAATACAATTTGATGATAAAGACCCAATTTAAATCGTCAGAGTTAAAACAAGTGAAACGTACAGGGTGCCCAGCAAAGGCTTCGCTGATTTTAAAACTGAAAATCTCAAAAACAACTGACAGTTTTGGAATGAAACAAGCACTATGTTTATTGTGAAAGCAGAAAAATTAAGTGCAGAATTTTGAAAAACTTGTTGATAAAGGTGCCAACAGATGTTGCTGCCATGCTGTAATTTCAGTACGAGTAAATATAAATAGTGTTGCGAAGGAGTTTCACAACCTGTGAAATTCCTATACAAAACCATACCTGTTGTTCAATAGCATAGTTGTTTAAGCCTAATTTTACATTTCAACGCTAAAAATGGTCTTTCTAGCTCTCGCAACACTATTTATAGGTACTCGTACTGCAATTACAGCATGAAGCGCCATCTGCAGGCAGCTTTTGTAACGAATTTTTAAAATTCTGTGCATGATTTTTTACAAATTTTCACAAACCTACTGTTCGTTTCATTCCAAAATCATCATTCCTTTTCGAGATATTCAATTTTGAAATCAGGGAGTCCTTTGTTGGATACCACGTAAAGTAAGGGAACGGGGATGTGGGGTAAAGTGACATTGTGAAATATTTAATCTGTTTATAGCACTACCTATCTATTAATATTTTGAATATATATCATTACATGTATTGTCTGCACGCATTAAGCACGGAAATTGGCAAGCGGACAAGTTAAAAAGAGTCCATGTTTATGAATCTGGAAGGGGAGAAGAGGTAAAATAGTGTTGGGATTTTGATACAAGACTTTAATAATATACCGGGGCCTTATTGTCTTCATTGAATTGAGAATTAGCGGAAACGAAAAGAGTTTCTAACAGCAAAAAGAAAATATTTCATATAACTCAGAGTTGTAAACTGAACTTGCACAATCTGCCATCCCTGCAAACTAATAGATGCGTCCATTTTCCATTTCCACCTATCAACCTGATGTTAACCTTTTCATCTCATTGATGGTCAGACAGTTAATTTCAGTCTCTTCCGGTCAGGAAAGAGCCACCACATCCGAAGATGAGAAGATCCGAAGAAGCATTTTTTCAAACAATATTCAAGAATCTGTTACTCATGTTTTAATATTTTGCTGCAAGTCATAAGTTATTTTTGTAACACAAAATGATAAAGTTCTTGTTTTTAACATTTTAAACATCTCCTAATTTCATTTCTAAAATCATGTGATTATACTAAATTCTTAAAACACATGATTTCACATTTCTAAAAATATTTCCAGATTTTACGAAAAGCCAATGCATCTCGTCTTTTACGAAATAAGTATAGTTGTATAGTTGATTATATGTGAATTATTAATGCGTTGTTACTAAACTTTTCGTGTCAGTTTTAAAACTTGCTGCAATAATAAAATGCATCATAATTTAGCTGAATAAAAACACGACTTTAAAATCGCCATCAAATAAAAATGTTTCAATCGCAGTACCTAACATTTCATACTCAATAACAGAGAAGAATAAAGCAATAAAAAGACACGCGAGAAAGATTTTAAAAATATGATTACGTCATACTATTAAACTGTTTGCTTAAGGTTCGTTAATTTCGCTTGCTTGACCATGAATGAGAAATAACAAGTTCATTAATGAAACCAACTATCCTTAACTAGAAAAAAAATCTAGAAATCCATTACTTGCACACGCTATTCCGCCCATTTTTCCAAAAACCTAAATCCCAACTTTTGCAGTCAATTATCGTCACCATGTAACCACATCGCACGCAACTGCCCTAGAAATATCAGCTCTTAGTAGTCTTCAGTTTGTTGAATAAACATTAGTATACACTGAAGTAAAGACAACAAACCTAACTGTATTCTGTAGTGGACTGATCACTAAATGGTCTGCATCAACGAGTCACAAATCAAACGCTGTTTTCGGAAACGCAGTCAGCAGTGAACTCCCTCACCTGGAACAGTCTATAAATGGTTGAATCAATAGGTGGATGCTGATAATCATTTAAAACTGCTCGCAGGACGGTCATGGTTTACCATGTATGATATTTCGAAACCAGTATAAAATCTCAGCCTCCCTCATTGTCACAGTAGAGTAGTTTTTGAAAGAGATCATTCAAGTTGTGGTCTTGAAAGGTGAACACGTACTTTTTGGGATACTTTGGAAGTAAAAGTAAGTTATTACGCTAAAAGGGAATAACCCTTTTTCACTTTCAGGAGACTTTATGTTTTGAGATAAACTGTGCTTTGGAGAGGTATTGTTGTGTTTTACCTCGAATATTTCAGTTGTTAGTTATATAATAAGAATAATATTAATCGAATATTTTAGGTATTATTTCAGAGCTAAAATAAAAGACGCTAGTCGCTTTTTAAGAGTAGACAAATTTTTGACCAGATTTTTTTTTTTTTCATAATTTTAGAAAATTATTTAAATTATTATCTGCTGCTTTAAATAAATGGATGAGTTTGACAAAAACTTTTGTCGTCAGTTGTTTAAATAATTTATGGTTTTAGTGACTACTGCATCATTCGTTTACAAAAAAAAAAAAACAATCAATATGAATACTATTAATTGCTGTCCCTGATCTTTTGGAAGAAACAAGTTTCATATAATTTTAGCTAAATACTCTTTTGAAGGAAGAAATATCATTACTTGATATTTTAACCTAACTCATTAGTAAATGAATATTTTTACTATTAATGATTTCAATTGCTAATAAATTTAAGAAAAATATCATACTTTTTATCATATATTTATAATGATAATTGCGCTGAAGCAATTCATTTTTATCGTATTCTTCTTGAATTATTTTTAAATAAAGTATAAAAAATCACACTTACATATAGCTTTAAAGTAATTAATGAATTAAGAAAAATCATTACAAAATGAATAATTCAATTATAGCTATTTTAAATGAACATTGCATTAGATTTATTAAGAAAAGTCATCGTTTGTCTCAGAACCTTAGTATTTTGAATCAGCACCCTGCAAAGTAGTTAGGGCATTTCGGAACAATCGATTGTTTTTAAAAGCTTCAGAAAAAGCTTGATTTACTGCTAGGGGCAATTTTAACGGGTTCTCACTTCAAGAGGCTCTAAAATAACTCCGACAATGAGTGAAAAAAAAAATTTCAGTACGAGGAGTGGACCGTAGACACCCAAAAATTAGGATCCTTCGGTGCTAATATGTGTGGTTAATCAGTACTAAATACAAGATTTCAAAAATTGGAGAGAATGTTAGTCTGCAGAAATAAAGTATGCTGACCCAGAGAAGACCCATTTTGTTTACGGTACTGATCTTAGCCAAACATACTCAAAGAGGAGAAAAAATGAATAATGCAAGAAAATTTCTAAAATCAATATCTGTTTTACCATTAGCATCAACAGCCAAACATTATTCCTAAAAAAATCCATTCGTTCTGAAACACAAATTATAGTTTCACTCATCCTATGAAAATAGACTAAAGAGAGGACAAGATAAGGACAATGGCAATGACCTTTAGCAAAAGAATTCATTCTCACTCTTTCTCCAACGATCACGAAGTCAGACTCTTCCGCTTACATAATGTTTCCCCATCACTAATCTATGGTAAAATTTCATTAGTGTTCATAACATCACGCATCTTCTCAACATCCTGTCCTACTCTTCAGAGCCGTATTTCAGTTTCGGTCAACTTTTTCAAGTTCATAGTGGTCACTTGGCCTATTATCCTTTGATTACAGTGCTTGAATTCATTGGAGATATGGGTAGAAGTGGTATGAGAGTTAAGCGTTCTATCTAAAATGGGATAGTGTGGGGATTTGAATAACATTTACAATTGAAGTAATGCTACAGTGAAAAATATTTAAAATACTTTATTAAAGGTTAATGCAACTGTCATTGAATACTTAAATATGTTAAATCTTCTCATAGAGTTTTATTTTATTACTTTTAGCAACTTGATAATGTCAAAAACCATATGTAGCCAAAGTATAATTCTGACTTTACTTTGAAAAATGAGTATATCAAAGTTCATACATATGTATATTCTTTGTAACAGTCACCTGCGACAATTCATATCTTTGTTTCTCCAATCCCAATTGTATTCTGAAAGCTAAAACTTAAAACTTAGATAGTTGTAGGGTTAAATTTTGGAATACGGTTTTTTTTTTTTTTTTTTTTCAAATCAATCGTCTTACATGTTTTTAAAAATGTTTTATGCTCTAAAAAAACTTGACTTTTTAAAATAAATTATTTTTAATTTCTAAATAATGTTAAAATGTCCTGAAAAAATTATTTTGTGAGTTTTATTCATATATTCATTTTTTAAAACGCTCTTTAATTTTGATTAATGTAAACGCTATTTCTCTGTCTAAATTTATTATGAAATTTTCGGTTCAGCATATTAACTCAATACTTTATAATAATAAATATTGTTATGTATTTTTATGAATATTTCTATTGCAATCAGTCAAAAAACATTAGAAGCTGTGCAAAACATGCAGAATTTTATCTCAATTGAAATATGCAAAACCAGAAACAGAGACTTCAATCAATTTTGTGTAAAAATGCTCCTTTACCTTTATTTCAACTTTTTTACTTTTCCATTTAAGTATTGTTGACAAACACTTATAATTAAAAACAAATCAAATCTGTACGATATCAAAATCCAGTCCAATTTAAATATTATGTCGTGTAGTACTCGCTGCCCTTGAAATAAAAAACCATTCATGCCGATTTAATTTGTGACAAGAGAAAGCTTAGATAAACAAACTTTACTATTACCTATTTAAAAATGTTTGTTTACACATTCACTTCTTTGGACCATTCTACATATTTGTGACTAATCCCACTGTTGCTCGATTATTTCTCACGCACGATGAAACAAAAAAGAAAAACTAAACTTTAATAAGAAAGGCTTGAGTATGACTGTTGAATACCCAATTCCATCGCCTTGAGCCCTTTCATCTTGATGCTCTGAATTGAACCACTCTTCTTGGCATTCCTCTAACTTGATGTCAGAAAAAGGGGAGTTTTGCAAAGCGGACGAAAATGAGCATCTCGCTGTCTATTCAAAGTAAGCAATCTTGTGGAACCAGGAAGGAGCGTCTTGGTTTGTGCGGCCGACACTAACACTACGTTTTTTTAAATAAAATAAAGCGGCCGTGTGAGTTTCACAGTTGAAAGAAGGTACTCTGGTTTTGCCAAAGAAGGAAAGTTTGTTTTCCTAACAGTATGGGATCTTGAAAAAACATTGCTGAAGATTCAGGTATGTTTTTGCTATATATATACACTAGTAGACTTCCTTCTGAACACTTTTCATTTGTTTAAACATGCCATTAACATTGGGTAATGAACTATTCGATTTATAAATTTCACTTAATTCATTTATTTATAACTTCTCTATTAAATATTAATTTTATGTGAATAACTATATACTTTGTTTAATTTTTTGATACAAACTTTAAACAAAAATTGTTTTCAATTGAATTTTGATTCACTTATTAGCTTTAACAATGAAATATTCTAAAAATGTAACTCTTTTCCTACAAAATATTAACTTAATAATTGACTTAATATTGATTTAATATTGATTATTAAATATTGATTCAATATTGATTATTAAATATTGATTTAATATTGATTATTAAATATTGATTTAATATTGATTATTAAATATTGATTTAATATCGATTATTAAATATTGATTTAATATTGTGAAATTATATTATATAATTGTTATTCTAACATCTGCTGTTGCTTAATAATTAAAATAAAAAAAAAATTAACTTTCATATGAAATAGATATACACAAATTACAGAAGTCATAAATAAATGACTCAAGTGAAATAAATAAAACTAATAATTAATTATACAATTTTAAGTGATGAAATATTTGAAAAGTGTTCAGAAATAAGTCCACAAGTGTGTGTGTGTATATATATATATATATATATATATATATATATATATATAATATATAAAATTCTCGTGTCACAGTTTTCGTTGCCATACTCCTCCGAAACGGCTTGACCGATTTTGCTGAAATTTTTTGTGCTTATCCAGTATCTATGAGAATCGGCCAACATCTATTTTTCATCCCCCTAAATGTTAGGGGTAGTCCACCCATAAATTTTTTTTGTTCGCACATAACATCTGATCTACTGAACTAAAACAATATGTGTTATCGTAAATCCTTACTTCAATGAGCGACCCGATGGTCAAGTGGTTTTGCGCGTCAGGTTGAAGTTCCTGATGGAATGAGATCGAATCCAGGCCCAGCTGCATGTTTTTTTTTTTTTTTTTTTGAATGATTTTAATGATTGTAATGTCCTTATGCAGGTACATCCCTTCATGGGGATCTACCCCATATTTTTTTATAGTACAAAATGACAGTTTTGGTAGGATCTTTGTTAAAATTGGCAATGGGGTCCTTCGATGCTGTAAAATTTTCTTATGGACGTTCGCGCCATTTTTGGGGGCTTTGAATCGATTGTGGCAATAAATGGTTTTTGATTTGCGGCACTTATATTATTTTTTTAAAAATTATGTACACTATCAATTATATTATGTTAATTTTTGTACCTTTATAAAATTCTGTATTTTATACCTTGCATTTACGTTAAATTCAAGGTAAAATTAAAAGTCAAAAATTGTGAAGAAGATAAATATATGTTAAAAATTAAAGTAACTATTTTTTGTGATTTTCATATTGGTTGTGACCAAAAAACATCATTACAAACAAATAAAATGTATCAAACACCATGAGTGTTGAGTTATTAGGCAAAATCTGCTGTGTAAAGTTTTTTTTTCACTGCGAGGGAGGGGGGGGATATGAACGACCATTAAAGTGACACAAATTTTTAAAAAATAAAGGTTGGATCTCCAATTATCTTGCTTCGTAATTTGAACTCGCCCCGGCTGTGCAACGGTACGCGATTAGTCATTCAAAAATTAATGAATAACGTGATCGAAGCCAGGATTTTAAATGGCAAGTTCAGAGGTGAAAATATACACATACCACGGATTCCTATTATACCTACAGATGTGCCAATTCAATTCAAACGTATTCAGTTTCCGATTAGATTGGCATTTGCAATGACTATCAACAAATCCCAAGGTCAAACGATGTCTGTTTGTGGCTTAGATTTGAGAACACCATGTTTTTCACACGGACAATTATACGTGGCATGCTCTCGAGTGGGTAAACCATCCAGTTTGTTTGTGTTAGCTAAAGATGGACTAACAAAAAATATTGTTCACGCTATAGCATTAAGAGATTGATATTGTTTAATAGTGTTACTGTCGTAATTGTTTAATTAATGATATATAATTTTAAGGAATAAATTATAATAACTTAAAAATAATGTTTGCCTTTTGTTATTTTTATATTCCCGCATCGTTCACAGCGCTCCATGCTTATTTCACGCATATACCACATTCTTACATACATACAATATACACATTCTACCATACATACATACATACTTACAATAAGTAAGCTATTTTTTGTCAACACTAGAAATTACTAGGAAATCATTTATATGGCAAAACAACGTTTGCCGGGTCAACTAGTATATATATATATATATATATATATATATATATATATATATATATATATATATATATATATATATATATATATACCCAGGTAGCACAAATAACCTTTAAACGTTTTATAAACGTTTTTAAGCGGTTGTTACAACGTTAATAACCATTTTACAACCTTTAAAAAACGAAGTGTGCTACTTGGGTATATATGAGGTCTTTTTCTTACGCTTCATTACGAGATGATGACAACTTCTCCAATAAAATTGCATTGAAACTTGAAGGAAAAGTACTATAAAAAATTTTAATATTTTAAAAAATTATAACATAATATAATTTGCAATAAATCAAAACCAATAGTAGTTGACACTTTAAAGAATGGAAAATAACAAAATAAACACAATTCTCAAAAGAACAATTAGAAATGATTTGAACGGTAAAATCGCTAATTTAGGCATCATTTTATACTTTTGCAAATTTGTTCAGTTTCATAATTAATCATGCAATTTGTTTTTCTCTTCCTAATATCAAAGAATTGATTACAACGGCTCTGTATACACAATAGTAAACGTTTCTTAAGTAGCATTATTTGTATTTATCCGGATATATATTATTTATGTGCGGATATTGTAAAATTAAACTGTAATGTCGAATGATGCTACCAAGTAAAAAAACATGCATTTTGCATTATGAAGCTGTTTTGGCTATTACTCAACTATTCTTACTTATTTTATGTCTTTTAAACATTATTTGCATCTTAATGAACAGAAAACTCATCCCTGACATTGAATATTTTTCATGAATGTTTTGAAATTGCATATTTACCAATTTCAAAAATAAAGTTTTAAAACATTTACGAAACTACAGACATATTTTAAATTTACGTATAATTTCTCATTGTATAATCACCTAATGAAATAACCATTTTTACTTTAACAAAAAATGCTCCAAAGAGTAACATAAATGCTCCAAAGCGTAAGGAATATTAATGCTATTCATATTTTATAACTTGACAAGCTTATTAAATTTCAACCCAAGTTAAAAACAGATACAAGTTGTTCATATCCGAAAAGGTTAATCTTCGTCCTTGATTGCCAAATTGTGCTTTTGAATAGTAATAACATAATGAATAATATGCTATTCTTATCATTTCAGACACTAGAGAAATGAATAAGAGAAGAAAATCAGGAAAGATGCATTTGCGTTAAATATGTTATTTGACTATTTCACTTTACCTTCTCTTCTTATAGGTTATTAATGTGTGGTATTTTGAACAGGATGTTTCTCTCTTTGTCTCTCTCTCTCTCTTTTCTTTACGCATTTAACTGAAAGAATATGATCAATTAGTATGCTTAAGCTATAGCTATGAACTATATTCATATTAGAATTCGTCAAATATTAGCAATTAGTATCAACTATTAGTTGAACTATTAATATTTTGTGCCGAAAAAGGAAGCACTTTTGAATTCCCCACTGTAAAAAATATAATATTTTACATTAGCAATGTCATAGCTTAGTTTGCAATTTTTTAATATTACTCCATATTTATTTTTAAATCATATCTTATACAGCCGTGTTTTATTACTTTTCCAAATAGATTGATTAAAACTAAGATAAGATTGTAGCTTATAAAATGTAAAAGTAATTTTTGATGCATTCTTATTTATACATTTTAAGTTGACACATTATTACTTTTATATATTTCCCCCCGATTTCAATCATAGATGATAATATATCAACCAATTACTTCTTACTTTCAAAAATGAGATTCGGTGTGCCAACCCATTGAATAAACACACCCCAACGAGTGGACGAAATACAGTATTTTCTTTTCGTTTTCTTCCCGGAAATGTATAAAAGGATGTTACTACTGTCAAATCTACTAATAGAGAAACTTTTGAAGCCTTTTCCAAATACATTTTAAAAAGAAATACGAGATGTTCATTCTCTGGGGGCGAGGGAGAGGGGTCATTCACTGATTGGTCTGCTCAAGTTTATCTCGAAAAACTGCATTTTGGCAACTCTTCCAACTCTCCGGTGACTGACGAGTTAAGAGTTTAGTTAGTTGCCATTCGCTTAACCAATTGGTTTATAACGAAATCGGCCCATTGAAAGATTCAGTAACCATATCTATATTACTGTTACCATACAATTTAGATAGTTAAACTACATTTTTTTATTAAATACCATATTGACCAATGACCATTCATCAAAATGTATAGACTACTAATGAAACAATTACATTTTAAATTCGAGAAAAGAAAAACGATTACAAGAGTGCTTTTTTCCGGTAAAACCATCATCAACACTCATGAGAAATCCATATGAAATAATTAAGAATCCTGTAATAATACTCCGAAAAAAGTCTTTAAAAGATATAAATAAAAATTAAAGGTGATCACATGAAATATTACACAAATTTGAAAGTATAATACAGCATAATATTCACTTTTCTGAAAATTGTGATGAATTTTATTTGTGGTTTTTCTCGGTCACATGTATTTTTTGAACTACCTTTTTGGGAGGAAAACCTCAAAATTTCAGCTTCTAATAAATATTAATTTATATGCATGGCAAAATACCTCCACAAGTTTGAAGTTAAGGGGTTACAGTACCTTTCAAACAAATTTCTTTAATTTAAGTGAAAAAGTTAATTCTTTGAAATATTTGATTCTGCACTTGTTTAACAATCAATATTTTTTTTTCAAACATTAAAAATTTTAAAAACTTTTTTTGAAAATTTGAAAAATGTAAGAAAATTTCAATTTTTTAAAAACCCTAAGGCTTTTTTGTTTCTGCACTAATTTCAAAATTTCTTTTTGCGAAATGATCACAAGGATTACCTCAACAAATCTGTGCATTCATTTTCTTATATTTTAATTAGAAAATATTTTGTGACCTTTTATGTAAAAAATGCTTAGAAAATTTTGTACTTCTAGGTTTAACAAACTCTAAAAATTTTTGTAATTTATAAAACGCTTAATCAATGCACAGTTTTGTTAAATATATTCTCCTGAGTGCAAAAAATATTGCTTTAAAGTTATATCTTTAATAGAAAAAATTCCTTAGCATTTCCAGTAACATAGAAACACTAAAAACTGATCACCGAGAAAAAGCACTTTAAAGTTTGGCTTTTCCATTAGAACACATAGCATGCATGCCCTAAAGTCACTCATAACTTTTTAAATAATTTAGCTAGAACAATGCTATTTTTTTCTGAGTGTTTTAAATAATTTTTACTTTTGAAATAAGCAATAAAAAAATTTTTGGTCTTTTGGTCATTTTTGAGGTACTGTAACCCCTTAATGAAGGAATAAGTAAAAATGAACACAATATGGAAACTATGAGCGTTACCTTTCCAAGTAACTTTCCTGGGAGGAGAAATACTCATGAGATTTATTAAAGAATTCTTCACTGAAATACATTCTATTTCCGTTCTTGAAAATTAATTTGGGTCAATTAATTCTTTAATAAAAATACATTACTGCCTAGTTATATAGTTTTACACTTTAAAAACAGCACAATGAATAGATAACTACTTCTGAGCTATTGTAAACATATTCATGGTATTTACTTGTACATTTCAAGCTATAAACAATTAAAGAACTAAGTTATGCAGCTTTAGCTATCACATTCTAAGAAAAAGCAAATAAGGCTTCCTTACTACTGTTGCTAGCTACAATAAACAACAATTTTGCACAAAAATAATGATTATTTTCCTGGAGTAACATTCAAGTGCTGCACAGCATAAGTATATATACTGCACTTAAACTTTCAAATGCTCGAAGAGTAGTTTAGTACACTCTATTAACGCTTTGTTTAACTAACACATATTACTTCTTCCTTTAATGCTCATAGAATACAAATGTCACTCGAAAGCATACAAAATAGGGCTCAGTTTATTTGAAATTTCCATTCAGGATAAGAAAATTTCCAATGCTTGAGAACTAAGAAAAGGGCAATTGTTTTGCAACTGAGGAAAAAATAAACAAAATGCAATTTACCGTAATAAGATGCACCACTGCACATTTATGTAGTGCGAAAAAAAAATATTTTACACGAAATCTAACAGAAAAAATCAGGATGTCAAATTGTCAATCGTTTTAAAACTCACTCATGCTTGTGGGTGTGTGCATAAATACAAACTGTGATTTTAATTTTTTTGTACATTAAATGAGGCATAAAAACGCAACTGGGCAATTCCACGGTAACTTTCGTTACATTTCGACTAACTCTTATGCAGTTAGCTCCTCAGTACAGACAAATATTGTTATAAAAACCTTGTAAAAAAGCATTCAGTGAAAATGACAGTCAAAAGCAAAATTAAAATGCACTTAAATTTTACAAAATTTAGCAATCGAAAATAAGGCAGTAGCTTACGTTACACAAAAAGGGAATGGCATAATATGAAAATTGGTTCAAAGGCAAATTTCTGCTCTATTGCAGCTGTTTTCTTGTTTGAAGAATAATTTATCAGTTTCTTATAATATTTAGGAATTAATTTACGTAAATTTAAAACTTTATTTTAAAAATTGAATTTTATGGGAATTTTTAACTGGGTAACTGACGTTACAGTAACTTACGTTACAAAATTTACTTACAAGCATATCCTTATTACAAAAAATAATTAATGAAAATTACAGCTTAGTTTAGATCAAAATACTGAAAATTAACAATTATGAGTTAAATTTACAAAAATTTAATACCAAACTCAATGATCAATCAAAAATATTACAAAAAATAAAACTTTTAAATGCATACTGGCCGCTGGTATTAACAAGTTCAGGTAATTATATTTTCGAATCATGTTTTCTCTTATAATAAATTTCATCTGTCGTTTCTGGCCATTTCTAATTGGTTCCAAAAGAAGCCATTACTTTTACTTTAAACTCGTTTTCTTCAATAATCGTCACAACTAAAGTATACAATGTATTTTCGTACTTCACCACACACCAGTCACCAGCTTTTATCTCTGTTTTTTCTTCTTGTACCTTAAAATACTAACTAAACGAAACCCTACATTTTGTTCATTTCTGGTTCTTAAATGGTCACTGTCAATGTGCGGATCTTCAGAAAATATTTTTGATACATTTTGCTTTTTCTAACATATTTCAATACTATCAAGAGTGACTTTTATTTATGAATCTGTAATATACACATGACTTTTCTCATACCCCTTCTACAGCGCATCTTTTCTGCAGAGTTCAGTAGCATTTTAATGCAGAATAAAATATATTTCAATTGAAAGAGATAAAACATTTTTATATTTGTTTTTTCCAAAACATATTTGATAACTTTAAATCATAACAGAAGTCATTTTTGAATAATTCATAGTAGATTACCTCCTAAATATTCTGAATGCAGTGGTATTGTTTAAAGAGAATTAATATCTTAACAACCAAAAATAAGCATGTAATTTATAATAAAGGTGTATTGTAATATTATTAACAAACAGAGACATTTTAAGAAATATGGGTAATCTAAATTAAGTAAATACAGTACAATTAAAAGAATTCTTGAATAAATTATTCCTATTAGCCCACATAGGTTTTATTTACAATTTACTTTATTTCTAAACACAAGTATTGAAGTTCTACTAAGGTAACTTACGTTATCTGCATGTGTGGGTAACTTACGTTACACGTTTTGATTGTAGCACAAAAAATTAAATAAACAATATTCAAAAGAAAAGTACTGTTATTTGCTTAGTACACACTTATAAGATAGAAAATATAACATAGTTAACATTGTATTGCCCTTTCTTTATTTGCTGTAAAAACTTTAACATGTTTTTGATAACTTACGTTACATAGAACAGAGCCTTTTTGAAATTGACATAAATCCCTTAATTAAATTTAAAACACTTGTTTCATCACTTAACAATATTAATTTAAAGTGTAATAAACAATAATCTTCCTTTGTCACATTTATCTAATGGAAAAAATTGAAACTTATCAATGTTGAAAGTTTGACCATTTGCCTCCCTGAAAATAAAATACTCTAATACCAACTTCAAAGTATTGCCGAAACTAAAAAACTACATTCCTAAAAAAAATTGTTATAAACTTCTAACATTTTTAAACCAAAAAATATGCAGAACGATCACATTACTCGAGTTTGTTTTTCAACGCTTTTCCACACTTGCATGGAATTGTCCAACTGAGAAATCCCAAGAAAGTACCTTATAACGTTTAATAAATTTCTGATCAATTTAAAATCTACTGACATAACTCATTATAAATAGAATGAATTATTTAATGAAAGTAAAGTCAAAATGAAATGAACTATTTTTTTGAAATAAATGATTTTAATAACGCGTACATAATATCTTTTAGGTCTCAAAATGAACGAAAGAAAAAGGATCGCCATCATTGGAGGGGGCTTTAGTGGGCTCTCCTCTATTCGAGCTTTAAAGGAAGAAAACATGGAACCTGTCTGTTATGAAAGGACCTCAAGTCCTGGTGGAACCTGGTGCTACCGTGAAGAAGCTCCAGAAGGTGTTCCATCTATTATGTCAACAACTATCATCAACCACAGCAAAGAAATGGGAGCTTTGAGCAATTTTCCACCAAGCAAATCATCAGCAAATTACATGAGACATTCTGAGTTGTATAAATATTTTAAAGATATCGGTGAAGCTTGTGATGTTTTCAAGCACATGATATTCAACAGAGAGGTTATCAGTGTTGAAAAGAATGAGGACTTTGATGTTACTGGACGTTGGATTGTTACTGTTAAAAATACAGTAAACGGTGAAATCTCCAGTGATGTGTTTGATGGAGTTATGATATGCACTGGACATATAACTTTCCCAAAGACGTATGATTTCCCTGGAATGGATAAATTCAAAGGAAAAATATTGCATACTCATAGCTTGAAAAGAGTCGGTGAATTCGCAGGACAGAGGATATGTGTCATAGGGATTGGATGTTCTGGATTGGATGCTGCGGTGGAAACAAGTAATGTTGCCCAACAGGTAATATTTATAAGCACTAATTATTCTATTTAGTGAAATACCATAAAAAATTGTGTCTAATTGAACAAATTCCACATCTAATTCCTTTATTTCAGTTTTTTTTTTTTTTTTTGAGATAATTTGTTCAGTAAAAAATTTGTGAGAGAGAGAGATTGTTTTTCCACTTAACGACACGATAACAGCAAAAATCGTCCGGTAATACTGTAACGATAAGTATGCTACCGTGTCATCTATTTTCTTTTACATTCAACTGAAATCGTTTTTAATGCTATTGCTCTCTTTCAAAAAAAATCAATCGGATGAATGAATATCGGCCCGATTCGAAAGCACAATTGGTGCTATCCGGCAAAAACGGTCCGATAAGCATTATCGTTCGAACGGAGACAACACAATCGTCTTTGAATCGGGAGGAAGAAAAGCGAATAGCATGTGTTAATGCATTTTGCTGACGCCGATATCGGCGAGAGAGTCGTGTACGATTTATCGCTATCGCATCGTTAAGATGAAAAGCGCTCTAGCACCCTCTCAGAAATTTTCCATTAGTATCATGACAAGACTTAAAATTCAACATGCAGATGTTGTGGTTATTTAACGACCAAGAGGTCTGCACTAGACATACAGTGAACTCTCACTTATACACCGCCTCATTTATGCTCCTTTTTCACTTATACGACGATTTTAAATGGTCCCAGCACATTCCGTAGGAAAATAATGATAATATCATTCGTTTATACGTCGCTCTAAAGATAAATATTTCATTTATGCGCCGAATTTTCAGTAAATTATAAGAAAATTTATTTATTTTCTTTAAAAAATGAGCATTTTTTTTCATTTTCCTCTTTAATCATTCGCCCCTATTGCCCACGGAAGGCATTTTTTCCCGCATGAACTAGAAGTTCGGAGAGGGACAATTAATTATTATGGGTCGTTTTAAAGGGAGTAATTTTAGGTATGCTACAATTTTTGTTTTCTCTTTATCCTTGTAGTTACGTTACAGTAATTGCCAAACCGTAGTAATATCTGTACCTCAGAACCAGAGTAACTTAAGTCCATTTTCGTCACCTTTCAGCAGAGGGCGAAAATGATTGCCGAATACATGCAAAAGATGGGACTTGCACTTATTTAACGCTGCTAAATAATTGCGAAGGAATTTCTTTTATGGAATAACGTTCTCATGGGTCGATGCGGAATAAGAATCTACAACTACATACAATGCAGCAAAAAAGTGAAAATCGCCATTTTTGGACTTACGTCGTTCTGGTTCTGAGGTACAGATATGTCCCTTGTCTATAGAAACCTTCTTTTTCATTCTCTCATTAGAACCTATGTTACGTTTTAGTCTTTTAAATAGGCTTGTTCACTTATACGTCTCTCTCACTTATGCGCCTCTTTCTGTTGGTCCCTTGGGTCGGAGCATAAGCGAGAGTTCACTGTATTAGTTTCTTCTAAATTCAATACCTCTCTTAGCATTTTCTGGCTAGCGTAAAGAAATACTAATTATAATTTTTTGTAGCATATTCAGGCAATGATCTTCAGAAGTTCAATGACTCGATTAGTTCACAATTAGCAGCTTCTGATTATTAGTTATGAACTGAAACCAAATGAAAACAAACTCTATGAGCCTATAAATACATCGATTAAACTAGCATTACAATGTTGCAAATTATAGCCAATCAATTTAAATATTTATCAACTATCTTTAAATGAATACTATACGTTAAGATAAATTCTTTCTCAGGCTATTCATCCGTAAGAGATGATTTAAAAGCGATTTAGCTTAGAAATACCTTTGGTTGCTAGTAGACCATATAAGTTATGAAAACTTATTTCAATGTCAATCAAGTAGTTATAGAATAAGAGATAACTAAGCAATTCTATGTAACTTTCTGTTTGGAATAGAATAAAGCATAAAAGCTTTCTGATGATAGCAGTTAAATTTTTATTTTCATACTTTTAAAGATATAAATCTGAGCATACACAACACCCAATTTTGGATATAAAAATTTAATCATACAGCGAAAGCAATTGTATGAAGCTTTTTTAGCACTTTTCTGAATGTATATTTTTCAACATAATTCAAATCCTGATTACTTTTTTTCCCCTTAAACAAAAATCTCTTTAGAAAAACCTCCAGAAAAAAAGACAAAAGGATAGAGGAGGAACACTTTAAAATGCGGACATTTTCATTCATAATTTTTCGCCCACTGGGCTATTTGACGTCTCTTTCTCTTACTAATCGCTCAATTTATTTGTACGAGTGCATATTTATATACAGTACAGTATCCCCTCGTTATATCGAGCTTGCTTGGAGACAAGAAAAAAAGCGTGATATATCCGAAAACGCGATGTAACCGAGGTCAAGCAATAAACGATTCAATTAACGTGCATATTAATGAAATGTGCACTTACATCAAGAATAGTTTATAATCACATTAAGACTATTTCCTTAGCAAACACAAAAGCTAATATTAGTCTACAAATTTATATTTTAAAAAAGAAAAAATAGTAATTTAAAATAAATGTTTTATGGTGGAATAGGAATCGACTGTTGCAGCTAAAAGAAAAATGATTTGGATGCATTTAAATATGACAGTTATGTTCATTAATTAAAAGAAGGATCTTTATTTATTTATTTATTTATTTATTATTTTATTTATTATTTTATTTATTTATTTATTTTTGAGAAATATTGCACTTTTTCTGTGATTTCAAAAGTAAAGCAGCATATTTATTTATTTATTTATTTTGCATAGTTTTTGGGAGAGAAAGGAAAAGCGCGATAGGTCGAGGCGCAAAGTAACGAGGGGTTACTGCACATATTTGCGCTTCATTCTTGGAATTTCAAAATTCGGCTTTTAGTTGTGACATATTCTTTTATGAGAAACCAATACGTATCGCAATATGAAATATACACTAGCTAAAGAGTAAATTTTTGCTTTGAAACATAATTATTTGCACGTATTGCGGTTGTGACCGTACGGTCATTCCTACAACAAGGATGAATGAATTATATTTCCGAATAACAAGGAATATCATTTGCATGCCACTTAATACTCGCATTCATTTTTTTTAATAATCAGTATTTTTGGAAACACTAAGAAGCGTATTTCTCCACGGGGTAAATGATAAAATGTAGATATACGTTTAGCTTACTGTCAAACAAAAGTGAGCCTATTTTTGACTCCGCAGTTACTTTGCAATTCATTAAAAACTACTACGAGATTATTTTACTTTTAATCATGTGTTATTCATAAAGAAATTATTGTATCAACATGTAACGACTTCATTTTAAAACGCGTTCTAACTCCCTTTGTTACCAGCACAAAACACCGGAATCGTAGGACGAAATGGTGATCTCAAAATAGAAGATAAAACTTAATATTAAAAGAAAAACTAAACTGTAAGGCGAGTCATCAGCCTATTTCTCTTTAAAATTGATACTTAAAAATAAGAAAGAACGTCGTCATAAACAATCGTTATAAAAAATCTGTTATTTTCTGACTTTATCCTAGAAATTTACACCACTACTAGGCGGTCTGCCGGGCATCTACGTCCTAAGAGTTATCGGGCACTGTAAAAAATGAACGTTTTTTTTACAGTATAGTACAGCTAATTTTATAGTAATAAACTGTAAAAAATGCTAATTTAACAGTAATAAACTATCAAATTGAAAATTTTACGGTACTAATTCTAATTGCTAATTTTATAGTACTAAGTCTAATTGCTAATTTTACAGTTTATTATCGTAAATTTGAGTTTTAAACCGGAACCGCTGCTGTCAGTATTATACTGCTGTTTTTGCAGTATAATAGAGCTAAATTTTACGGTAGTAAACTGTAAAAATGCTAACTTTTGTAATGAACAGCAATATTACTGTGCATATTTTAGTTTTAAATTGGAACTCTGCTGCCAGTATTACATTGCAAAAACAACAGTTCATTTTTTGCAGTGTGTCTTCAATTAACAAAAAAATAAACGATATTTCTGTGTGTGTGTGTGTGTGTTAGTTTGTTATAACAAAAGCAGTTTTCGTCTGCTCTTTTTTTTTTTCTCAATTTGTGTCACAAAACTACTCTTTTCTAAACGCTGAGGAGAAACTACACTTTTTATTTCCTCAATTTAAACCTGATTTCTGAACAGGCGTTACTTGACACAACTTTTATTTTCGAGGTAGACAATGCAGTGTCAGATAACACAGCTAGAACAATAAACACTCTTCAAATATACAGTAGACATTGGAAACACGTTTCGAACACTTTTATTCAAAAATAGTGTTTCTGTTGCCTGGATGTGAGCACTAAAATCTATTCCGAATGTCTTTCGGTAAAAGGAAAGTGCAATGAAATTTACTAACAAAGTGTTCCGCTTGAAGTATTTGTTAAGTTTGAGTCGGAAACACACTTGAGAACATGTGAGAGGCAAAGGCATATGTAAGACCACATTCAAGCGCACTTCTGAAATTATTGCTATTTTTCGTATAAATATAACTTCAACAACGTTGTTTTACTACCAGTCGATATAATCTCTCAATAGGATACTATTAGATTTTTTTTTTCAATGAACAAATTTTCGCTTTTTTTTGTTTAATTTAATCCTTGAAATTCTATAAGCAATGACTTTCTAGTATTACAACTTAAATATGCGTGCTTCACTGAGTGGGACTTGCGTATTTGTTTTATTTCTAGTTTTTATTTATTTTTTTAACAGCAAAAGCACTTTATTTTACATTATAGGCGTTCATGCATCACAGATATATGAGATTGGAGCTCAAAAAAGAATTAAAATAAACAATAGTAACAAAGTTTTAAAAATATATATAATAGAAAAATCTCAACACTAAAACGATTAAAGGAATAAACTTATGTATTAACACATGAACTGTAAATTATCAACACTAAACCAATTAAAACAATTAAAATGATATTTCTACATATAGTTTACTAAAACATATTTCTATTTTGTAGGTATATTTAAGTACTCGGAGTGGATCTTGGATATTTCCTCGAGTCGGTCCTAGCGGTGTACCCATGGATTATGCGTTGTTGCGTCGGTGCATAACATTCTTTCAAGAAATATTACCCATTAGTCTTTCTAGCAAGTTCATTGAAACGTTCTTCCTCAGCAGCAAAATGAATCATGATCTCTATAACTTACGCCCACAGTATCACGTGTTGTGTAAAGATCCATCAATAAACGATGTTTTGCCATCAAAGCTTCTGACTGGAAGCATTGTGTTAAAAAAGAATGTGAAGCATTTCACAGAAAAAGGAGTTGTCTTTGAAGGGGAGGATACTGTGACAGAAGTTGATACAGTGATTATGGGAACAGGATATCAGTGGAATTTCCCATTTTTGAAAGACAATGATGTCCTCACCACAGAAAAAGACGGTAGAGTTAACTTATATAAATGCATGTGGTCTCCAAACTTAAAGCACCAGACAATTGTGTTTATTGGATTTGTTTTGCCATTTGGTCCTGGTTTTCCGCTTGGGGAAATCCAGTGTAGGTGGGTGGCTCAGGTTTTTCGAGGTAAGTTAAAACTACCTAGCAAGGAAGTTATGATGAAAGAAGTCGTTAAAAGACATCATGACAATGTAAATAGATATCGTCCTGGAGACAAAATGTCTATTAGAGTGGATTTTATTCCGTATATGGATGATATAGCGTCTCAATTCGGTGCAAAGCCAAATCTTTTCAAACTGTTAATTACTGATCCTCTTCTTTTCAAAGAGTTAGTGTTTGGTCCATCTGTTCCATATCAGTACAGACTTCAAGGACCACATCCATGGAAAGGTGCAAGAAAAGCAATCTTAGGTGTAAAGGAACGAATGAAAGCACCATTACTGCAAAATCCCCCGTTAAAGAAGAAAAAAACACGATTGGATTTTGTAGTAAAATATATCATTAATCTACTCCTTATAACATTGTGGATTTCATGGAAAGACTCGACAATGAAATACTATTTTGCTGCTATGCTCCTACCGCACTATATGTCATGGAGAAGTTTTCTGCTGAAATATGCTGTTGCTATGTTGATACTACCTTTTTTCATTGCTTGGACTGGATTCTTAAGCAGCTATTTGGCTACATTATTAATTCCTCTAGTTATAGCTACAGTTAGTTCTTTATAACTGTATTAGTTCATTCCATTATCAAAATTAGTTGTAGTGTATATATATAGTCTCGTACCTTATGGCTTAGCTTTAACTAAATCGTTGTAATTTTGTTAATTTAATTTTTAAAGAAGTTTTATTTTTTAAAGCATATATAAATTGAAGCTCGTAAATAAATATACGATAAACATCAAGACACATGTTATGCATTAATTATAACTTTATATAAAGAAATTTCATTTGCAGATCATGTTTCGTATTACTTGTTTACAACAAACGCACAAGATTTCTTTATGTAATTACTTAATAGCCTGACGATCTTTAATGCTACATTTTGCAATAAAGAAAATTAAAGGAATTTGTTATAGAGCACGGTATTCAAAAATTAAAAGGATCGCAGTGATCTCAAGCAACTTTTATAGAACTTGCTATGACATGAATATTTATGAAAATACTGAGTAATTGTTAATATAAGTTAGATTTAGTTTTATTAGTTAATTCTAATACTAATCATTATTTAATCATGTCTGACGATACAGTCAATTTGTATTAGAAATAATTTATCGATGTTGATCAATAAACATGTTATTTCACTTTGTAAAAAGCGTGCTTTTTAATTTTCGTATGTATTTGAACAAAATGGTAGTTCTTAGTCTGAGCCTCTTTTTACTTTTTTTTTTATTAATATTATTCTTGATCTTGAGAGCGAGTAGAGATAAAGTCCTAAAAATATAACTGATACCTTATTGACTAATGCATCAAATATTTTACCTGATGTAAAAGCAGTTCACCAGAACACTGTTTGCTTTAGATGGAATTATTGCTTCAGTGCTATGAAAAATGTACACTAATAAAGAAATTTCGCATTAAAAAAAAATCGTTTCTCATTTTCTACGCAAATATTTTGTTAGGGAAAAAAACGACTTTTGGGTTGAGGCACGATTTGTAAGCAACTAAATGTTTGAATATTTAAGTTTGCTGCTATTGGGGTAAAACGCAGAAAAGCTGAAAGAGCACTAAATTATTCTGTAATCACAAACTTTATATTTTATATAATTTTTCAACCTTGACAGAGTCATTCTAAAATTAATCCGACTCAAAAGGTGAGGCACATTTTTTTTACGCGAATTTCATTATGAGCAGAGGTGAAATCTTGAATTGATCTTTTAAAAGTCTGCGAAATAGTTGATCAACAGTTTGGACGCATTTTAGCCTAATAATGATGCTATTCCAGGAGCAGAGGTTTGCAGAATGTATTTAAAATAGCACTTTGAAAATTCGAACAATGAACTTCATCTTGATAAGCCTTTATTACAATATCGGCCATTAGTTTTACTGCCTTAAAAATGAAATTTTATTACCTATATTGATTGGCAATTATTGGAAAAAAATCTTGCAAAATACAATACAAAACTGCTTTTTCAAAACTCTCAAATCCTGCCCTCAGTTTAAATTGCCAGTTTCACGCTGTTAAGTGGCGAAACAATTTTGTAACAACTGTCGAAACCATTAAAAGCAATGTGATTTGTAACGCTTTTTATGGAACACATTTTGACCCACGTTAAACTAAAATGTGACCGCAAATCACCAAGTGTGACTAATCTTACGTTTCTCTCATCACACAGCAAAAAATGTAATGATCTGTAAAGAAACGCCAGTGAATTAGTTTCTACCCTAGTAACTGGGTTATTTCATTTTAGTGGAGTCGCTACTTGATTCTTTCAACGCTAAAGAAATGTGGTAGAAAAAGTGTTAAAATGCTGAATTGATATGCAGTAAACTCCCGATTATCAGCATTCGGATAATCCGCGGGTTGTTCACACTTATGTTTTCATTTTTACGGTGATTTTGAGAATGTTATTATTGTTCATTTTTACCAGCTTAAGGTATATTTTGCATTCAATGTTGTCGTTTTTAGCTACACATAAGCTTAAATATAAGTGTGAGTGTTAATGATTTTTTTAGCTATCGCATGCATTATTATTGATTTTATCTATTCATCGGATTATCCAGGGTTTCGCTTATACGTGGGTACCGTGCTACGCTATTCCGAGGATAATCAGGAGTTTACTACATTTAGTTTTATAAGTTAACGATTTAGTAATATCTCAAAAATTTATTCATTTATTTTTTATTTAGTAAGAGACTGCTTATGGGCTCCTGGATTAGTAGTTCTCATCAACTGGTCCGTCGGATCGGCATCAGTCCACGGGAAAATATGACCGGTCCTTGGTGTGTTTTTTTTTTTTTTATGTCCGCGTTCGAAAAATTTTTCCTCAATATTTGAAAAATTAAATAGATAAATAGATATAAATAGAAATATTTTGTATGGGAACTTATATTTTCGAGAAGTGAAATAACCTTTTTTCTCATTAAAAAAAAAAGACCTGGAAAGAAAAGCCAGTGATTTAGTGTCTACCCTTGTAAATATGTGGTCTCCTTTTAAAGGAGCTGCTGCTTGATTCGTTCAACACTAATGAAATTTGGTAGGAAAAGTGTTAAAATGCTGAACGGAAATGTTTAGTTTAAAAGTTAAAGATTTGGTAATAGCTAGGGATGCATCGATTAATCGGCCATTTGGCGGACTTTTTATAATAGACCAAATTCTGCCGATTAACCTGGAAAATATATATTTAAATACTACTTTTTAAGTATATATTTTTTAAATATTACTTTTGTAGTACTTTCGCCAAGAAATTATGAAGAATAATTTTACTAACGGTAAATAAATGTAAATTTCTGCAAACCTTACTATAACATGTTGTATAAAAGTATAGAAAGTAAAAAAAAAAAAGTTCATACAGTGCGTAAAACTGAATGTAATATTAAAAGATAACCATCATAGCTGATATTCACAAGACACTATTAAGAATAATTAAAATCCTGATTTTGAAATTGGGATGTGGAAGCATGGGTATTCCATTTCATTTACAATCAACCAAATTTTACAACAGGCAAAAAAATATGCTTTAAATAAAACTACTACCTTGAACAAAAAATTACGATGAATAAACTTATGAATAAGAAATAAATAATTTTCTGTAAACATAAGTATTACACGTAGTACGAAAGTGTAGTACGCAAAAACAAAATTAAGAATTCAAAGAATGAAATATACAAAAAAGTCCCAACAGTTAATATACATTTTTTTAATAAACTAACTTTCTTATTTTGAATAAACATACACATATAGACAATATTGCAACATTCTTAATGAATCGGTATTTTTCTCCTTAGCATAGTGATTTTAGATAGGGTCAGGTGGGAGAAAATGGGTCACGTTAATTAGAAAAATCTTTAAAAATGAACAAATGATATTTTCTTTCTGCGTTGACATTTTTGTGCAGTATTGACATTTCATTTCACACCTCCAGGGTCCCCCGTACCTACCACAGCTTCGTGGTTTAACCGGGATAGGACCCTGAAGGGCGCGAGTGTGCACTATTGACACCAGGCAACATTTTATATTCAAAATAAGGTGTAACTTCTACTTTAAAGTTACAGATACTAGCGATTAAGTGTTTTTCTTTAAAGAAGCTTGACTGTGTTCATCATTAAAACTTTTGATTTAAAGAAAATCAAATGAAAGTATACATTAAGCTTTTAACCTACTGCATTGAGCACATTTTCAAGAATAACTTTCTAAAATGGTGCAGAAAAAAAAGGAAAACTGAATTTTTTTATAGTATTAAAACAAGCGTGGGGTAAAATGAGTCATTTTTCGCCTTAAATTGGGCTTAGCATATATTAAAGAGCTAATTATATTTTTTGCTAATTAACTCATGTTTTGGCGTCATGTATGTACATTAGGGTGGTCACAAGTAACATGGGGAAAAATTTTTTTCAACTAATCTTTTGCGGCATCCCCCTAAAATGTGCCAATGTGCTAGAAAATGAGATTTGAAAAGTTTTAGCTTAATCGGATAATATTTACACGTGCCGCAAAGAGGGTAAAGTTAAGAAAAACAGCGATTTTTAGCCAAAAATTGTAGTTTTTACTCTGAGAAACTAAAACTACTGATCCTAGAAGCTTTATTTTGGTCTCATTTTGTAGGAAATTTTATTTTCTTTAAGTCTTATCTAATTTAAAGTTTCGAAAAAAATGATTGAATATTTTTCAGAATTTTTCAATTCAGGCAGCAGCGTAAATCCTTGAAATTGCTTAGAAAAAATAAATC
>JAXGGA010004648.1:0-86032 GCA_038373865.1 Uloborus plumipes | reverse complement strand
CTTTATGACCACAGAAAAATTGACCCATCTCCGAAAGATCTGACACTAAAGCTTCCTTTTCCAATAACATTAAAAAGTAAAATTAAAAAAAAAAAGTGTGTATGTGAGGGGGGTGCTTAAGCCTGGCAGGCCCGTCATTTTGGGGGGTCAGGGGGGGTCAATTGCCTCGCCCTGGCTTTGAGAAATCAATGCATTTACATAAAGTGGGCTTGGTTTTTGAAATTTTCCGATGAAATTGCATTCTTTTTGAAACCTTTTGACCCCCCCCCGGAAAAACCTGAAACGACGGCCCTGAAGTCTGGTCATATGAGCCCCCTCCAAAATTCTAACTATATACGCCATTGTCATAATATGACAGTAAATAAAGACGTTTGCTTGCCTATTTTCCGATATGCTTCCCATTTATTCACAGGTACTTTAAAACGAAAAACACATGCATTTGAACTAAATATTAAATTAAAAGCAAGCAGTAATCATTTCTTTCTATGTTACCTTTTTGACGAAGGAAATGACAACGAAGGACAGAAGATCCACGTTCCAGAGGCCCGACGGGTCCGGAGGATGCGACAGGATATTACGACAAGAAAAAAATTTCAACGAAAACGTCTTTTTTCCGCAAACTGCACTTTCTGCTTTTCTGAAGCCTTTAAGCTCCCGCCAAAAATCATCACCCTATTGACTGACCTGTTACACTAATTAAACCGTCTGACTACGCACAATCCTACAATGGTCATTGATGGCGACGTTACTCGCAATCCTCGGGCAAGGTCATATCCCGAGGTCCTGAAGGAGCCAGTTAACCCCCCACGGGGGATGTATTTTCCTTTCTTCACCCACTCGTCCGATCTTAACGAGAGTAGGAAAAAAAGAGGCAAATTGGCAAACGGCTATCGCAGTTTTATCCTTTTGGATCCGGGCTGTTTTTCGGACATTTTTCTTTCGACCCAGGTAGTACGACAGTTGAACCACAGATTTCTTTTCAATTAAAAAGAGAAGGTGTAAACTGTCGTACCAGACGTATGAAACCTTGAAATAATCCCCGGCTTCAAAGGGTTCGAGTGAAAATTTCAACCCTGTCCTCTAAAGAAAAAAGACTTATGGTACAACATGTGTACCGCCCGGTTCCTAAAGGTTATGTGTGACTGGGAGAAAATGCCTGATATTTGATGTAATTTTGAAAATAAGACTGCAAAATTACTTCCGTAATTTATCCCACAACGAACAATATTTTTATTTTTTTCCCAACGGAAAAAAAAACCCGATGGGCGTTCAACAGCTTCCGACGGGGGGGGGGGGTTGCCCTCTTTGCTGGGGCAGTCTCCGCTAAACACATGTATATTTCTGCTGGTTAAAAAAGTCACGTATGTGATAAGAGAAAAGAACTAAAAATCATAGCTCGTATTTCAATTTTAGGAAAGTACTTGAATTTATCTGTCAGTTTTTTTTTTCTTTTTTTTCTTTTTTTTTTTTTTTGAGCCTGATATCGTTGGTTCCTCGTAGCACCCCTCATCTCCTGTCGCTGAAGCACTCCTATGTACCACAGCACCAGTTTCGGAACCTCTACCTAACGTAATAATTTTTCTCCAGTAAAAGAAAGAATGTAAAATTTCTAACCAAAGTATTGGCTGCTTTCTTGCATACGGCAAAGACAGTGCCCCCTCCCCTCCCCATATTTCATAAAGCTCACGCCATATCATTCAAGCACATATTTATGCAATAAACACATTGACATGAGTTGCAGGATCTCATGCCAATTTTATAACTGTGTTTTTTTTCCGGGGGGAGGGGGCGGGACACAAAAGTTCAAATTCAGCACGGGCAGTTTTTGTCACCCCCTCCATAGCTGGCACCCGGGGCGGGCCGCCCCCCTCGCCCCCACCTTCCTACGCCACTGGCCACATTTGTATTTGTATTTGTATTTGTATTGATGAAGGATCGCTGCATGAACACTTTATATTTTTCTTGACTACTTTAAAATGGCCAGTTTCACAAATATCAGACTGTGAACTTTGTTTCTTTCTTCTCGTTACGAAATTACAATTTTTTTTTAATCATCGGGAAGGTAATTATGTCCGAGGTGGAGGCAGTAGCCGACCCGCATTCCTTATGATACATCTAAATGCCGGAGCAGGTGCTTTTGACCTCTCAGCGACAGGGATTCTGATACTGATGAATATGCTTAAAATAGCATATGAGTACTCAATTATAAACCTAATAAACAACTAAAATCGCAATTTGCAATACGTTTGAAAATTGATTTTATGGATTCATGTTTTTTTTTTCTTGAAATAATTTCCAGTAAATCATAACTCACTTTTCGGATGCTAAGCAAAATCTTCCCCAAAGGAAGATTGATTTAAGTCACAATAATTAAAAATAAAAGTAATACATTGAGCAGATAATTTTAATGAAGACGATTTTGATTAAAATTCCACTGCGCATTCCAGTTGCCACGCGTCAGCAGAAGTGAACTGAAGATGCGTAAAATTTTAGAAAACAGTATTAAAGTTCTGTTTTCTTCCGCTTGGTATAGCTAAACAATGTAGAGTGTCTTATAGTAGATGCATATTTGACAGAGATTTGATGTAAGGTATAAAACTTGAATGCAAGAAAAAGTAAAGCGCTCGCTCAGTAAGTGTTTAATTTATTGTTTTTTATTTCCAAATCTACGTTTGTGACAAATTATGCATTTGTCGAAGGCAGCGCTGTGTTGTTGCCGGCAGCAATGTTTGCTTGAAAATTCGTTACATTTTATTGATGCGCTTTTGAATTTATCGTGCAAATTTCGATTACCCAATGTTTAACGTAAGGGTTTAATTGTGTTAGGAGCACTTAATGCTATAAAATGCTCCTTAATTCAATTGTCAGCTGCATTTTCTCTTCTTCATTCCACCAACAAATTACTAATGTGTATACTGTAAATTGTTTATTGTACCGCTACAATGTTTATGTTTGGAGTGTATCTTTCGCATTTTTTTTCAATTAAAGCATTAATAATTTGTCATTTTTAATGCTGATTTCAAGACATGGGGTTTTTTAAACATTTACACATGTATTTATAATGAAAGAGCTATTTGAGCTTCAAATATGAAACTTTTAAGAAAATTGAGTTAAATTATTCACAACTCACAATCACCGTGTTTTTCAAACGAAATAGTTAAGCTTGAATTGTTGTAATAATTATTTTATTTGGTGATTTTATTAATTAATAACGATAAAATAAAATTAAAGTTTGATTTCAAAAGTTAAATTTTTATTTGTTTTTTTCAACTACAAGTTTGCTGTGACTAATTATTTGTTCAGCTGTTTAATGAATCCAGTTTTGTTTAATAATTTCATGTAAAATTTCTCACGGAACATTCCAGGCGTGCTATTTCAGTTGTTTGTATTAACAAGCTCTAATGTTCTCATTGCATTTAATGGAATTAACCTTTCTTCCCATGCAAGAATTTATTTTGATTTCTAATTTTTTTGTGCAAATAAATTGTTTCAGTTAATTCTATTTTGAGTCTCACAATAGATTTGGTGATAAGAATGTGATGTGTGATGTTTACATTTTATTTTTCAAATCATAACTGGAATATGAAAAATATATTTAAAATTGTTAAAGGTACTCTCGCAAAGATAAAGAGAGAAAGTTATCACTCCTCTCCTGCATAATGAGCAAAGTTCTTTAGTCACTAGGGCAGTGGTGTAACTACGTACTGCAAGACCCGACAACGCGGGGCGGCACGGAGTTGGAAGGGGCCCAAAAATTTTTGAGTTTTGTTTTCATCCAATGTAATTAAATTTCCCTGTTCAGTCAAACTAAGTTTTAATACTCATATTGGGTCCGGTAGTCCCAAAAGTTTAAGCTTTTTTCCAATGTACTTAGAAAAGGGGGCCCAACATTCATGTGCAAACAACAAATCTTTGCTTGGTGCAAAAAAGTATTCATAATAATCCGTACTCTAAACACCTCATCGTTCTCCCTACCACACTTTAACTCCCGATTCCATAGGGGCCTAGAATTAGTTTTTTTTCAGGGGTATGGCCTGGGGATAGGATCTATAGGGGAACCTAGCAAAGAGATTTATGCTTGGAGAAACTTTTCAAGGTGAAAAAGAGCCTGATCAACAAGTTATAGGGACCCAAAACTAGCAAAAGTAATGTATGACAGAGTGGTGAGGTTTACACAGCAGCACACTTAATACATAATACTACATAATTTCAAGAGTTTACTTAATTATTTACTCAAATATTATAATGAAATAATAATTATTTATTCAAATTTCATTTAAAAAAATAAACACCTACAGGTTGGATTAATGTTAATTTTCAAAGTAGGGTGGGTCGGGGTAATTTGGGTAATCTGGGGAATTTGGGTATAAATTACATTTTATTGAATAAAATGAAAAATAATCATTTGAGATACCTACAAAAATTCACAGTTATAAACATCCTCCATACCTATGAGAATATGCTGAAAAAATGTTTCCAACACTTTTATTGAAATTGATAAAAAATAAATTAAACTTTTTGAAGATGGCAGTGTAACGCGAACCAACTTCTTCCAAATAGTGTTGCGAATGAACCTGTGACTCTATGTTTTTCAAATTCAGGTATTTATACATTACATATGTCTACTCTAATTTGTCATTAAATTGAAAAATTTAGCACTATTAGTTTTCATGTAATTAATGATTTAAAAACACGGGGTAATTTGGGTATACCGTTCATTTACCAATCAGACGGACAAATGATTATTTTAACGGACTACAAAAGCAGGAATTTATGAGCATCCTAACTACCTAAGGTTATTTTTGCTAAACTGTGTTAAAATAAAGAAAAAATCTACAAAAACTATCAAGATGAGTCAGTTCGAGAAAACAAAAGTAAAAAATGAAGATAACCTTTCCCAGCCTTCTACAAGTCATGTAGGATCATGGGTTTCAGTAAACTATTAGAGTGAATGTGGGAGAACTAAAAAAGAATTCAGGAGGCAAATAATTGCCCAAGACCCTGCAAGTCCAGAAAGTTATAGCGTTAAATTTTTAAGGAAATGTGAAGGTGATGGTCGACGTTACATTTTCCCGGACGAGGATGATGTTGAATGGGTTAAGTTGGGACAGATTTCAGATACATTTCCTGTTCCAGACTATAATGGAAGATTTTTTAAATTTGCTTGAATGTTCTCTCACAAAAAACTACTGCCCATTCCATAATTGATTAGTCATTTTGTGCAATTTTTTGTATATAACCTAGGATTTGTTTTATTTGTAACCTAGAATTTTTTTATTTGTAACCTAGAATTTGTCCTTAATACTCATAAAAATTAGTATTTATACTATCTTATTATTCATATTATACCTACATTCAACATAAGTTTGAAAAAATTAAGTAGGGTAGTTGTTAAAAACCAGGCTTTGCTCTCTAACCATTACTATACCTAAATTCCCCCGTCCACGGGGTAATTTAGGTATAGTGAAACTTAATTAGCCATTAATATACAAATGCATCTATTAACTTGAAATTTGTGAAAAACAATTCTAGAAAGTCACAATGCTAAGACGAAACAAGGAAAAGAAAAATATATACATACAATTTTTTTTACAGGACTGGAAAGCTCAAAGTAGGTCATTTTTATACCCAAATTACCCCGACCCACCCTATCTAACTTGGAGCCAAAGAGGAAAATAGGACCCGTCACCAGGGGTTATTCACCCTCTACCCATTTTTTTAAAAAAAAGGGTCACAAACTTGATTTTAATGATATGCAAAAAGGATGGAGGTACTTTGCAGTGATAGAAGTTTAAAGAAAAGGGAAGGTAAAAAATGACCAAGTAGATGCAATAATTTCAAAAAAAATTTAGACCTTTAATTTCGCAGAATTTCCGTGGGAGAATCAGCAAATTTTTCCTTACAACAAGATTGTTCAAAGTTGAGATATTGGATCAAAACGCCAAGAAAAAATCCGGGCAAGAGTCCTGAACATTTCGCATGCCTAACTTTATAAATGCAGGGAGAGCCAAGAAACATCGTCCCTTCAACGAAAGTCATCAAAGGTTATGTACAATTGCGGTTTATATAGAGTCCTATTTGTAAAAAATCCGTTAAGGAGCCCATGAGTTCCTGTTCATTTTGAAATTGCTGAAGATGGTTTAAAATTGTGTGTGGGTAAACTTTGACTACGAAACAATGAGCAGTTTGCACTTGTGAGGAATATGCAACATTTAAGGTGATTTCGATGAATTATGACTCACTATTTCCGAAAATATGCTTTTCCATGCAAAAAAAGCTTTGTGTTAATTAATATTCAATTTTAAGGTGAGAGAAAATTGACGAAAAGTCACGTGACGCGAAAACGCAACGTGATTGGCCTGACGTCACTGTGCCCTTTGCTACTTTGTTTACGTTATCGCTACGGTAGTATGCTGGCGAAAGAAAGAAAGAAAGCAATGATCGGTGTTTTCGTCAGGTTCAATAATGTTCTTCAAACTTCTAATATAGCTTTTTATTGTGTTTAATAAATGCTGTGTCCCTTCTAGATTGTAATAGACAGTTATGAGTGCCAAATATTGTGTCTTCGGCAGATGTGAGATTGTTTATTTCGCTCATCGCCGGTTCTACAATTTTTCTTAGCCGTTGCAAAACGTAGAAATGCCCATTTTCCATCAAGTTTTTAATGGATTTCCTACGCAAAAAAGAATGTTCAACTACTGAAAGGGAAAAAAAGTATTTTCGTTACATTTTTACATCTGCAGCCTCAGTGGAATGTGAGCATTATATTGAAGGAGTTTAAATTAGTACGTTCGAACATTTTTCTCGTTTATAATTTTAAATTGGGAATACACTCATGGTTTTTACTGTAAAGCTATGCTATAACTTGTTTCAATGACCTTATTGAATTACTTAAAAATAAAATAAAGTACATATCTACTGTGCATGGTTATTTTCTAGCTGAAAACTTCGCTATCATTGGTATCATCTTCGACTCTCTTGGTTTTTCTAATATGAAAAATATGACCTTTGGTGGTCAAAACCAACAGAATGTAAATTGAATTTGACATTGACTTCCTTTTATCTTTATCATGAACAAGGAGTGAATGTTTCATAATTAATTGCATTTTCTGATTTGTCCAATAAAAACCATTCTTTCATTAGTGTATTATGTAACATTAAAGTAAATGAAAATAAAATGCATCTCTCTCTTTGGAAATGAAAAGTTCAGAGCTGAAAAATAGTCGTTTGGAAAAGAAATCTAACTCATAATTATAAGGTATAAAATTGTAAAGCTTCATCAAATTGCTTCCATTGTTCTACTGTGTGCACAGTATAATCCAATAAAAACCTTGGTTGATCTAAAATCAGTGGAATGCTAACTAAACTCGATATTGATTTCCTGTGTACTGAGTTATAAATCAAATAACTACTGCTTAATTTTTAATACTTAATTACATTAGCTTCATAATTGTCATACTTTGATTTTCCATTGCATTATGCAGCATCCAAGTAAATAAAATAAAAAAATTTGCATGTCATAATTTTCAATTCAATCTTTTTTTTTGTGTGTAACACAAAAATAGACAAATAAAATACAGACCTCTTTGTGGAAATGAAAAACTAAGAAATAAAGCATAGTAATTTGGAAAACAATTTCCAACACATAATTCCAAACTACAAGAATGTAAAGCTTAATTTTTACCTACCAAAGTTCTGTTGCTTAATCAACATGATCCAATAAAAACCTTATTAACTGGATTAAAATCTACTTCCTGTTATTTTTGTCATTCATCATGAAGTTAACATTTAATAATTGATTTAATTACTTGCTTAATGATTACCTCTATTAAAGCGCTCATTGTGCAGCATTTCAATATAAAAATAAATAAATAAATAAAATTTTAAACTAAAGGACAAATGACTCTTTTTTTGGGGGGGGGGGGGGATTGAAGCAGTGAAGAAAATACTGTAAAATAACTTAGTCTCGCAAGCTGTAATTTTCGTGGAAACTGAGAAATCGGCGATTTCGAAAGCGGAAAATTTCGCGAATTTTAAATTAACAAAACTGAAACTTGAGAAAAAAAATTCTCGAGGCTAAAACAATTCGGGCCTGCTGAAGAAAAAAGGAGCTTTTATAGTAAAAATGAAAATAGTGATGTGAAAAACCAACTACACCATGCAATACAAGGTACAGATAAATTGGCCTCTATGGTTATTATAGTTAATAGATATAATTTGTTTAAAATTGGGTGATAAAAGTCAATTAAATAATGAACTGGATTCACTATTAATTTTTTATCTTTGTTATGAAATCAGAAACTAATATTTAATAATTATTATCCTATCAATTAGTATAAAAACTAGTTCAATTTTGATATTTTTACTGCTAAAGATGTTCCTATTATTCTCACACGGCGAAAAAGCTAAATTATTTCTTAATATTTAACATTGAAATTAGAAATAACTTATTTACTTGCCGAAAAGTGGTCCTCACAGCACCAATCAGAGTTTTTGTTGGATAGTTTATTGTTCTTTTTCTCATCCGTTCTCATTGCATTTATCCATGCTTTTCGTTTGGCAGGATCTTTTAGAACACTAAAAAATAGCTTGTCAGACGTATTTTAAGTTGTATTTTTGCAACAAGGGACAAGATAATACTTATAACTACCCTTTTTAGTCTCTGCCATGCTCTAACTTTTATAAATAGGTAGTATTTATCAAAAGTAGGGAACCACAACTCTAAAACGCAAGCCGAATCGGTCTTCTACTAGCAATTGGCGCGGCGCCGCTGTGCATTGTGACGTCACATCAGCGGCCATCTTGATTGCAGTGTTTTCCCGCGAAATTTTTAAAGCCACCTTTAAATATTAATATCTTTTCTCACAGAGATCGTATAATTTAAACATAGGTATCGTTTTTCACGTCTGTTTCTGCTCTACAGTTTGGAACTAAGAACGAAAAACGTGCAAAGAGCTCATTACATAGAAAGGGCCAGAACGTCCCTTTTTATTATTTGACCTCCGAAACTCGAATGAAATTTGCGTTTTTGAACTTTGATTTTGAAAAATTCAGAGTAGAATCCCGAACTCCACCCCTTCCTCTAACGATATTAAAGAAGGCATAAGATTGCATTTTAAGGAGTTCTATCTCGAAAAAAGTCCTGTTGAGAGCCTCCGACCCACTCTCCTTGAAATGAAATGAAATGAAAGAGGCTTAACAAAGCCAAGCACTGCGACCAGAGGTCTATTGTACTAAACCCCAAACGTAAGTCTTAAAAGAGATCAGTAGCTGAAGCAAAGTTCAACAAACACCTAATGGGAATATCATGAATCACCCAAGGTTCGAGCAAGTGATGACCCAGGTGTTCTAACCTATAGGTAGAGTACACTTCGCAATCACACAAAACGTGTGTAGCAATCTCCTCGTGAACAAGGCAGCCCCTACAAGTAGGATCATTAGTAATACCGATAATAGTAAGGTGCCGCTTTAAAGTGCAATGACCAGTAAGAAAACCAATAGCCTTCCTAACACTATGCCTATTTAGACTTTAAGAGTTCTTTTGCCCTGATACTAGGACAACCTCTATTAAGTTCTTTTACCTGGCGCTGTCCATGCATGTTACGCCGGTTAAGGTACTTTTTTTTCCTAAGGATATGAAAAACAGCAGTCCTAATAAGATTCTTTGAAACTCCAATAGCTGGCTCAGGGCCAACAAAAGGTGTATCAGAACCTACCCACTCCCGTTTCATTAACATCGAAGATTATTTAAAATTACGTTTTAGAAACTCTACTCTTAAGAAATTGCTTAAAGAGTCTGATCCATTCCCCTACATTACCAATGACGGTTCACAATCACATATATTTAAAACTTCATTGTCAAAAAATCTCTGTGTATAAGGTCTGCGAATCTCGTCAAAGAACGCTATTTTCTTTAGACCTTTGATTTTTAAAAGTTTGGGAACAGCATTCCAAAACTTATCCCTCCCTCTAATTTCTGCTGCTTTATTTTTAAGCTGCGTGTACCTATTACGGTTGTAGTCGCGTTTTTAAGACTTCAATCTAACTAACCTTTCAATCCGCTAAACCTTTCTTTTTCTCAACATCACCAACTATAGTCTAAAATTGTGTTTTTAACACTAAAGTGATGGAATTTTTCTGGCGATTACCTCACACCCGTTACGTCTATTTTTTAGTTAAATTCATGTTTATTATTATTTTTTTCCTCATAGGTAATGAATTCTCTTGATTTCTGTGATTATGTTCTATTAGTGATCCCCTTCTTAATCTGAAGCTGAATCCTATTTCTCTCTATACTCATTCGTATGTGTGTGTGTGTTTTAACCTTTAGGAACCGGGCGGTAAACATGTTGTACCATAAGTCTCGTCTAGTTTAGAGGACGGGGTTGAAATTTTCTCTCGAACCCTTTGGAGCCGGGGATTTTTTCAAGGTTTCATACGTCTGGTATGACAGTTTATACCTTCTCTTTTCAATGGAAAATAAATCTGTGGTTAAACTGTTGTACTACCTGGGTCGAAAGAAAAATTAATGGCTTTTTATCACCCATCAAATAAAATTTGTCATAAAATATGCTACATCAAACGAAAAGGCCTCATTTATTTTCCTGATATTCATGTGACAATCAAGAAATTCTGTAATTAAAAACAGGAATGTCCCATGGATATCAGGAAAATAAATGAGACCTTTTCGTTTGATGTAGGATATTTTATGACAAATTTTATTTGATGGGTGATGAAAAGCTATTAATTTTAGCATTGAATCCCATTTCACCTTATTAACAGTTAAATATTTGCAAAATAATTAAATAAAAAATTTAATATAAAGCAATACTTGAAGAATTAAAATTAGTACAACTAATTTATTCCCATACTGATCTTCACAAAACTGACATGTGCTGTGCACTGATAAGAACTGACAAGAATAAGTTTACTCACTAAAATACTAATTCACAGATACCATGAAGCATCAATTATATTTTCTACAAAATAATACTGCAACAAAGAACAAGGGTATCCTCCTGTTTAGAGCCAATCAGGAATATCCCAATTACAAGATTGGGTATTGCTTATGAGATAAATATTTAGAGCTCCTTTATTTTAATTAATTTCTCAAGAAATTATTTATTACTTTAGAATTATTAATGCATAATGCTCAGGCATCAGAGAAATTCTATTTCTTGTTTTCATCAACTATCTAATTAATTGTTCAACTATTTAATAAATTAAATTTCATGACATATTGGGTAGATAATACAGCTATTAATAAATATATCATTATTTTTTGGTTTAATTAATTTTAAGTTCATGTGAGGGGGAACAAAAGCATATGGTCGTCGCGAAAACATGCATATACTGTTAGCTGGATATCTCTTAATGCAAGAAATAACCAAAAGTAAACTCTTTTCCTGTAAATAGCTAACATATCAGTAGCTTGTTTAAAAAAATTAAAGTTTCTACTGCTCCCCCTTTATGAGAAAAATGCCTGCCAAGATGGCCAAAATCGCATATTTTTGCCTGATGACTTATCTTTAAGCTTAAATATTTCCAAGAAGGAGTGAGAAACCCAAGTTATGCATTGTGTAACCATTTATAGTAAACATCTGTACAGTACCAGAAAGTGAGTAAACCTTTGGTTATGTCTTCCTTTTTTTGGAATAAATTCCTCAATTTTAGCAAAATAGGCAAAATCAAGTTTTGTGGTGACGACTTCAAAGAGCCCTGTACCTTAACAATTTTCATTATGAACGTTCTAGTAATTTTTTTTTTCTGAAAGCCTGGAGTAACTAGTTTCCATAGATATCTAACACTTTTATATTGTATGAGTACAATTTTTTATAAAAAATGATTAAATAACTACACTTTTTTAGTATTTTGACGGGGCGGACAAACTTTGAGGGCATGTATCTCAGAAAATAAGTGGAGCAGGAACCTAAAAATTTGGTCTTTTCCATGCCTCTATATAATCAAAATGTGTGCCAAATTTAAAGAAAATCTGAGTCGGTTGTGCGACCAATTTTTCTTTTTTCAGGTGAGTTGGTATGGAATCACTCGTATAGTTTTCAGTGAGGAGTCTGAAAAGAGGTGGTCTACGATCTACAAATAGATCACTGGGCAGTAACTGGTTAAGAGATGAACAGTTTCAAATTAGCTGGATCTTTAATAGTTTGCAAAAATTGTTTTTAATTTATAGGAGGAAAAGTGCAGTTTTACTTGAGATTTGAGGAATTAAAAGGTGATCTTGATCCGTGAGCAGAACTCGTTTGCAATTTTTTGTCCTATAGCGTTAAAAAAACACTAAAGCAAAAATGAAAAAGGAAAAAAAAAAAGGTGAACTCGATTTATTTTTTTTCCCGAATTTTCAGACTCTTTTTTGGATTGGAAGGTGTTATCATTATCCAATTTCTATAATTTTCTCTTTTTGTTTTTAAAGTCTCCAACAATCGCCACTTTTCTTTGTCTTTTGCATTGAAAATGAAAAAAATAATTAAATAAAAAAAGCAGCAGGCAAAAAATGTCTTGTAAAATGTAAAGTATTTTCTGTAAGATGTAGCAGTTGACGAAGTGTTGTGCTTTTATTTAACAGGCATCACACACAATACTGGAAAATATAATCTGTATTATGTGGTAATATTTTAGAAGGGAGTTTAATGGAAAACAGAACAAAACAAACAAAAAAAAAAAAAAAAACGTTGAAGATTGATTGCAATTCTCGTTGCAGTTTGTCGAAAAACATTGTCGAGCTTTATGCTCACAGCATAAAGCGATCTGCATAAGTATGTCCTTAGATATTTAAATATTGTTACATTATAATTTTAAACTTTTATTATAATTACAACAAATACGCCAAAGATTTCAATGAAATAAAATTATATTACTATCCAATCATTAATTTTGTTTAATAATGCATTTATTGCATAAAATTGAAAGATACTAAACTTTGAAGATGTTGTTACCTGTAGAAGTAAAAATTAGGAGCTAAAACTTCACAACAATTATTTTTTGCATAGATGGAACCTAATAAGAGGGCAGGTCCAGTAAAAATCAACAATTTTTAAAATCAGTCTTTTATTTATTTATTTTTTTTTTGTACCATCCGACTGTTCAACAACGTATTGTTCACACGGGGTTTTAGAAATCGTTAAAAAAAAAATCTGTGCTTCTAGGAACTTCAATTCACTCCGGCTTAAAATTGTATTAACACATCCGTTATCTTTTTCTGCCAGGCATCTCAGTTATCCCTTTATGGCCTTCCTTGCGACTTTGCACAAAAGGAATTGTTTTCATTGCTTTACTCGGACAGGATACGTTGATTAATAGCTCTTTTTTTGTGTGTGAAAACGTTTTGACGGAACATAATGTGGAAATCTTCTGCCAGTTTTGTTAAATTTGATAAATGTTTTATGTCCGGTTTTGTGAGTTAATCTTAACTTATTTCGAATTTCATACAATTTTGAATTAATAAGCATATTTTTCCTTCTGGTAAGTAAGTCATTTTATATACATAAAAATTTTATCTTTGTTTCAACGAAAGACCTAAGTTTGCAAAAAAGTTAATTCGGTATCAATACGTCTCATATCGAAAGATGTAAGCAGACATTTTCATAGGTTTGTTGAAAGATTTTACCTGAGTGTTCTTTCTACCTGTTTAGCAAACAATTAAAATATGTTTTTGAGTAACATTTTATTTTTATCGCTTAGCCCTTTATTGTACCAAATCTTATGTATGCTATGTCCATTGAAAAATCATCATGACATTTTTTTTCTTTAATTTTAAGGAAGAATATTGTATGAACTATTTTCTGCATCCTGAGAGTATTTTTCATATTACAGACTACTGAAGCAATTATTTTTTTTTGGTGCGGAACTCAGCCCTGTCTTTTCCGTTACTTTTATTATATTCGCCATCTTTAAACGAAACTTCACAAAAATTACGATCTCAAAACTCACCCCTAACTAAGTTTTTAATATTTTTAGATAAAATATTTCTTTTAAAATCACACATTTAATTTCACACGGTGTTAATAGTTCTGATATATTTACGATTATGTATTTATATATCAATCTTTTTCTTTTATTGCAAAAATGGAACATAAAAATGTTAATCACACTTTAATGAAGAATAGGGCGTGGAAATATTTGGATGGGAACCCCTATTCAATATTTCCTCTAAATTTTAAACTTTTACTGATTCTTTGAATTTTTGACAGATTTTACTTGTATTTTCATAACGTTTGTCTCGTTGGCGCTTAAAAAGTTTATTAATCACAATAATAATAATACCTCCCCCCTCCCCCCCCAGGTTATAGTACTATGTTTTGAAGTCTTGTGTGCGAACTATTTGAAATCGTATTCGCTTTCTGATTAGTAATGCATTACATTCAATGTTTCTTTATTTTCATCCTTAATCTTTTGGGCATACTTATAATGCTTCTCGTTCGACTTTTCTTCAGCTGGGAATTCTCCCTCGGTGACTTATTCCCCATATGATTACAAAAATAAATAAAAGAAAAATTGTGAAAAGAGAAGCTTTTTTTATCTTTTGACTTGAGAAATGTCATCAGCTGAAAAATGTGCTGTATCTTACTGTCGTTCATGGCGATTTTCTGTCTTCAGAAGAAAGTGCGTTCCTAGCAAAATCAATTCTTACCTGACTTTGTCGCTTCTTTTGTGAGCTTAAGGACGTGTATGTGCGCGTTATTGATTTCTTTTGTGATATCTGGTGTTAAGGATTTTCGAGTTTTATTGTTGACTATCTTTATTTGTAGTAGCAACTGTCTTTCTCTTTTATTCCTAACAGAAGCAGCGAACCGCTTTTTTTTTTCTGGAGGATTATTATAATCATAGATTTTCTTTTAAATGTTGTGCGTAAAAGATAACTCTGAAAAAGTTATAAACCGAAGTTGGTTACTTTCATAGTTTCATACCACCCGTAAACATGAACAACATCATCCGTTGGAGGGGTAGTGCTGAAATTTTTGATCTTAATTTGTAGTAGCAAGTTTCTTTCTCTTTTATTCTTAACAAAAGCAAGGAACCACTTCTTTTTCTTTTTGGAGGATACTATAATCATAGATTTTTTAAGTGTTGTGCATAAAAAGTAACTCTAAAAACGTTATAAACGGAAGTTTGTTATTTCATACCATCTATCAATGTAAACATCACTCTTGTGGGGGGGGGGACGCTGGAATGTTTTATACAAATGTATGCTACACTTTGTTATAGATGCAGCGTACAGAGTGTTCCGTTTAACCTGCAAGACCTTTATTTTTGCAACCGTTAGTCCTAGATATACTTTCAATTGCAAAAATGGTCAAAATATGATAGAGTTAAGATATTCAAAGTTTAAAGCAAGAAAGAAATTTAGTGACGCTATATTTTTATACGGCCCCTATGTTATCATAATTATGTTTGGGGAAATAATATCCATTGAAAAATTATTACAACATGAAAAAAATTGAAACACTTGCGACTAAAATTCAACGAGATATTCGGATTCAAAATTTTAAAGGACCGTGATGAAAATGAGATAGGAAAATATCGCCTTTTCAAAAGAGTGACCTGTTGTCCTGGTAAAATGTCTTTTTCATTGCTATTAGAGAATAAATGCAGACGTCACGTGCTACGATTCTCAATAACACACTACCAAATGTCATACAGATTGGAAAAAGCACTCTATGCAGACATGTAATGTCAAAACCATTTATTTCCCACGAAAAGATGTAATTAACAAGGATTGTAAAGTTGTGTAAACCACAAAATGTTGTGTTTCATATCTTGGTGAATATTAGTTGTACTTATATCTATTTTTAGTTTATTTATTATTTTTTTCAATTAAGATTATTTATCTAAATATAATTTTAAGGATCTAGGCGCCCATATAGAATGCATTTGATTTCGTATTTATTCACTGATTTTCTTTTTCGTTTCAAACTTTTCTCATCCTTACTCTGCATCTTATGAGCCAAAGCTTGTTTTGAGCCAAAAACACGTGAACAAAATGGATATTTTTTAAAGAAATGCCTATATCTTTGTAAATATAAATGATACTTTCACGAAAATAGGACGCCAACGAGTCAATGGAATGTCACGAAATTATACGCCAAATATATGTGATCGTAGAGGTATATATGTTGAAGATTTGCTTCATAAATTTTTCTACGCTGCTGTAAAATCTCATCGCCAACGTAAATCATTTCCGACATTTACACACTGTCAGTAGTGATTAAAAGTGTCAGTTTAGATTCGATCTAATCGGTTACGTTTGAATGATTCTTCTAAGTATGCTCCTTTTGTGTGACAGAACATTAACTCCAGTTTATCTGAAGTTCTCCTAAGTCCGGACTTGGTCTATATTGGATGGTCAAGCCATTGTTGCGTGTAGACTTCTATTGTGAAGAGGTCGATTCTCTCTTCCAACTAAGACGTTTAAATGCGTGATACGATTGCAAACTTTCTCTGACATTGAGCTAGTCGAACGACAAAACGGAGTACTAAAATAGCTCTTGTCTCATGTTACATTTGCAGTTTTACCATAATTTTCATTTGCTGAACTTGAAGTAGTTTACTTGATAGGGATGATTCGAATTCTTCGCTTATTATTAAAGTAAAATTTTTATCCTTTATTATTTTGCCTTTTTTGCCCTTTTTTCTCCCCCCATATTCGATTTAAATTTCAGTTTCATTTTAAATTTTCCATGTAACCTCTTTTATACATATGCATTTTTTCTTTAAAAAAAAAGAATGAGTTAGTAACACCCCAACCTCAATAATTTGTAAATTTTGAATCAAATGTGGGCCCTACAGCCTACAGCTGAGTTCGAAACCATTAGTAGGTGTAATAAATTCATTCAGCATTATAGGGGGCACTAGTAGTTTAAAAAAATATATAATTTTTCGGCCTCTTAATCGGTAAAAAATGGTCGATTATAAATAACTGGCAAAGTAATCAGTGCTGATTAATCAGTCATCCTTAATTTTATTCTTAAAAACTTAACTTAAAAGCTCCTTTTTTTGAGTTAAGATCCCCTTTTTCCCTAGGAACAAACTAAAATTGTGTTGGGAGGCCTGTGTATCTTTTTACCCATTGTCGTATTTTTTTAAAATATAACTTGCTTTCTGAATTCTTAGTCTAGTTTTAAACGGGAGTTATCGCATGGCCAATCAAGTACTTTCACCATTTGTGGTCACAAATTAGTGTCTTGTTACCTAGAGCTCACACATGGAGCACTTTTATGATGTATAAATAAAACTTGAATTGTTTGTGTTCTTTCAAATGTTCTTTTTTTGCTGTATTATTCTTAATATTTTTTTCTTTGTTTTATGTGTTTTTTACTATTATTATAGCGTTTTAAAACCCCGGAGAGATGTATGACTAAATCTATGTCATTAGAGTCAAGCATATCACTGTACGATTTGTTGGAATTTTAAAAGAAAGGGGGAATCGAAGTCTTCAGTTTTTTCAACCAGTCCTCCTTGGGTGGACTTTTTTTTTCTATTTCACAAAGACAAAGCAATTCTTGTAGACCAGAGAGTATAAATAATTAAGAAAACTCATACTATTTATGTTTGATACTCATCTTCTCTTGAACGGCATGGTGTGATTAATTTGTTTGTAATGAAGGATGTGTACTTGTAGCCGTTACGGTCAGTCGCTTTGTCGGAATGTCTTTTTGTTATAGGTTCCGCTCTTCATTGATATGTTTGTTTCTGAGTATGAGAAGCCGCCGTCTTAATCTTTTGTTATCCAGCTTGCTTAACATTCTTGTCTTCTAAAACAATCTAAGATGCTAGACGAGATCATCGGAATACTAGGCGAGGCGAGGGAAGGGTGTGCGTTAGCTTACAAAACCTTTTTTTTTTCCTATCAGACCTTTAAATATAGGGATTTTTAAATTACTGTTGTAGAAAAATGTTTAATTTTTACAAAGAAATATTTTGCGAGATTTTGTAAGTGTTAATGTTTTTTATTTATTTCATTTTTTTAATAAACTTTGGTAAATAAACACCAGCAATTACATGTTTATAACACTTCGTTTTTCATATAATTTTTCATAAAAAGATTGGATGCTTATAAAGTTTTATTTTGTTTGTCATTATTTTTTCTTACCATTTATATGGGTATTTCTAAATTTTCTTGTAGATTTCTGGCTCTGAAAAGGAATTTTTTGCTAGTAATATAATTCCGTATTGCTACCACTTTCGATGTAACATATTTGTCATTAAAAAATACAAACAGAAAGAACCTTTGTTATGTCCAGAAAAAGGTCCTGTTTCAAAATTTAATGAAATAAAATGTCTGAAATAAAATGTACTTGTAACGGGAATTTGATAAAGGCTGCAAGATACTTTTAAAGGGTATCAGGTCGCTTCAAAAGGGCAACAAGTCGTTTCACTCTGCTAAATTAGCCTGGAGCCATGTTTGTTTATGAACGCGTCATGTTTTCAAACTGAATAAGAAGTATTTCAGTAATGATTGAAAATTTTACTTTAGACATTGAATTTGAGCAAATGAAAATTTTCTTACCCACAATTTCTTGGTTACATAAAAGGTGATTGTTATTATACAAAATTTCACATGTTCTTGATGTATTAAAAAATAGTGATGATCATAAATTAAGAAAAATAAAATGTTTATCCAGATTTGCAATAAATATGAGCGCGTGTTTAAATAACTGTGATTATTTAACCTCGGATTAATTACTCTAATAGATAATAAAGTCCCTAAGAGTAGTGCCCCACGAAAATCTCGCTTTCGTCATTGTCACGTGCCAGGGTTTCGCATTCCCTTGGTGCGATATTTCTTTGGTGATCCGTGATTGTTTTGTTTAATGTCAGGTTGAATTTTACGAAGCATTTCTCGCCCCCCCTTCCCCGCCCCCCAAAAGGGACAAAATTGCATTTTAACTCCATTGAAATTCCCTGACAACTAAGCAAAAGCTTGTTGCATTTTAGTAGCCAGAAATAGTGACTCTGTGCTACCTCTATTTGATGTCTGCTCTACAGATTTCACTTGGAAAATATTCAATGAGTATAAGATAGCAAATCTATACTAAGTGTAGGAAATTTGTGTCGCTCAAAGTAACAGTAAATGTCCCTCCTGTCAGCTATATGCTCATTCATCTTAGAATCCATAATGTATACTGAATTATTGAGTAAGAGTTTTAAATTTCGTCTTTAAAGAATCTTGCTAATTAAGAATCTACTGAAATATGACGCTTAGAATTTGAAGCTGTTGATTGATTTAACACCTTTCTTGTGATCACTGATAGTTTAACTGTTTTATGTAGAAATTGTTATGTTTTTGTTTTAAAGTATTTATTTTTATAGTCGAAAAGGAACGCATCAAAGAATTTCGACTCCATGAGGGATATTCAATGTCACAAAATCTATTATTGTACATGATAAATTAGTCTAGTGTAGACCTTGATGGTCTGCTTTGTTATGAAATGATTTTTGAAGAAAAAGAAGCTACTACGTTGTTTATATTTATATTAGGAATAAAATACTCCTATTATAAATATGATGAATATAGTACCTGTAATAATGCGTTAGTTGATATTTATTCAAAGTATTTCAGTCGCTTAATCAATTTAATCTTACTTATTTGAGCCTCGCGAGTTTTGATTCTCAGGGAATGCTAAGTCTACTTCAGCTTTTGTTTTTTTATTTGATTCTGAATGTCTTCCACAAAATCCTTTTGAATTCCTAATATTCGGTAATTAGGGTTCTTTTTTTTTCCTTTCCCGATTTAAACGTCTTAAGTGTTTTACCCAGTACAATTCAAGACTCTATTTCCAATTATTTTTATTCATTAAAGAAAATTCATCTTTAATAGACGCTTCCCCCAATTCCGCTCCTAACTGTCGAGGCTACATTCAAATGCAATAAGGAAATCCTTTTACGCAAATTAGTGTGAACTTATTTTTTTTTCTCGAAATTTCTTAAAACTCTTTCAGCTAAAAGAAAAGAAACGAAGAGAAAATAGCATTTTTCGGTATCTGATTCTTGTTTAGTGGGAAGTTTCTCAAATTGCAGTATGCATTCTTGTAGAACATTTTGACTCGAATAACTGTTTTTACACAATTTCAAATTAAGGTATTAATTATAAAAATTATACTTTTAACTATTGTGTTCTAAAAGATTCAGTTAATTTTCCCTTTTAATTATATTGTAATGTATCACAGTTTGATTCCTTAATATGTGTGTTAGAATAATGAGGGTTGCTGGCTAGCAATTATTCAAGATGTTAAAGTGTTTTTGTTTTTCTCCAATCTTATACTTTTGGGTCTACAATGCAATTTTTTTTAATGAATATCATGTGTTTTGTATTACATTATTTGTTTTTCGAGAAAGTAACAATTCTTACTTTCTAGAAGATGGTTACCTTAACTTGCAAATTCCTCAGCATTTGAATTTTAACGAAATTACGTTCTTGCGTAATACCATATCCCTGTTCAATAAATGAATTATTTATTACTCAACTTATAAAAAAAAAAAAATCAAGGTGCTGCTTATTTAAAATCACTCACTTGGGAATTGGTTTTGAATGGATTTTCGGAAGATTTTTGAAATTAAATCAAATCATCGAGATCATCTGTGGAGTATCTAATTTACGCTGTTAACTGCAGTTTTCGGAATTTCAATTACATAGCAGAATTTCGTGACTAGAAATTTGAGGATGACAGCTGAAAGCTGCAACGTCGATCAGGCATTGAAAGTAAGCAGTGTTTTCTTACCTCATAAAAACAATATACCGCTACTGTCTTGCAATTTACTTTCATTAAAAACTTTCATTTTACTTTTTTGTGATGTCTTTTTATCGAATGCATTCTTTCCATTGAAAAAAGGAGTTCCTTTTAGCTCCAAATGATGTGTCTGCAATTGTTATTGCTGTTTGAGTATTTATGTTGTTTGAATGTTTTAATTTTTGCACAGAGGTTAACATTTGTTTTGTACTATCATTAAAGTTTAAAATACCTATTTCTTGAATATTGACGTATTTTAATTGTAAAGCTACAATGCGGAAAGAAAAAGAAATGTATCGTAAAATATTTTTATCTTTTAAAAATCTCTAGAAAATGTCTTAAATATGTTAACAGCATTTAATTTGTTACTTTTCTTCTACTTTCTATATTTTTCTTCTTTTTACTTTCTCTTATTCCTACTATTTATTAAGAATATCGAGTTTTAGGCAGGACCTACGAGAATATGAGTGTCACAATGGGTGACATTTTAAGGACCTTATCTAAGAGAAAAAACTTTAATGTGGAGTTACATTTTTCTTTGTGGAGCTTTCTGATAGAGACCCCGGTAGATCATCATCTCCAGGATCACCACATCTGTAGTTTCGGATATTTGGCTTCATTTTTTCAGTTGAGTGGCCCAGCCCGTTGATGTATTGTAAACGTTATCACTTAATGAATTTATATAAAATAAATTTTGTCTATCAATCTTCATTAATTGTTAGAAACGATTTCGCATGGAGTATTTAAAACGTTAAATGTTACCGACGATTAAAATAAAGTAAATGATTTTAACAATATAAACTTAGGTAAAGAGATTGGTTTTTCCGCGTTAGATTTTGAATTTGAACTTTTTGTTTCGCTTTTTTTTTTAAGCTTGAAGTTTCCTGTCCTAATGTATAGCAAAATACTTTTTACTTCATTACTATTATTATTGTACCTTTTTCATTTCACTCTTTTATATTTATTTATTGTTTTGTTAGTTAAATTCGCGTGTGGATTTTCAAAATCTCTTAAGTGTAAATGGTTAAAAAAATGTATCTTTGCCCGAAAACGAATGCGGATTTATCAATTTACATTTTCGTAAAATAAATTTTAATGATTTGTTGCATACCAAATTTTCTTTAGGATTAGTAATTGAAAATTGTTTAAACGTGTGAATGCACAATGAAAAAAAATAGATAAATAAAAATAAATAATGAGAAATAAATAATAATGACTGCTTAAAACACACGGCGCATAATTTCAAATACGTGAACGAGTTAGAGAGTACATAAAACAAATTTTTTTTGGTTGTTCAGTTTATTTAATACGACACTGCTATGACTTGAAATAATTTGATCCACATGGGGTAGTTTGTGTGAATCCTATGCCTTCTGTGTCTCAGAAAATTGTACACTTTTGTTTTGTCAGAATTTAACCTATTGTTTCTATTGAAAAAAAAAAAGATTCAATGCATATGTATTGATCTTTGATATAGGGTCAATTTTTCTTTCAGTTTTATTGTCTAAATATAGTGACCGTTCGGCGTTTTTGTTTTCCATGCAAAGAAATTTGAATGGAAAACTTTTTTTTTATTTACATGGAAAACTTTTATAATTGAGGACATCCTTTATGTTTTTATGTATGTATCTACTACCTACACAAGCCTTCCTTTAAGCGAGACCTTTACATTCTGATTGGGCTGTGCTTTTAATTATTATTTGTTTATCTTTTAAGAGAAAATACGAAGTTAAAATTTAGCTTCGTGCTGAAGCATTAGAAATTAAAATCAACGTCAGAAGGAGAAACTAGCAATTAAAATTGCAGCCATGTGTTTTGGAGCTTCAGAACGCCAATGCACAAGGCTCGTTTTCAGCATTTAACACGGAAAGTTTGTTTTCTCTTTCTACGGGAAACCTTGAACCGCAAAATACGGAATTCACAACAATCGGCAATTTTAACCGTTGCGCGCTCTTTGTGTGGGCCTCATGTATCCTTTTTTGGAATCGCACTTTTTCTGCTTTATTAGTGTTTGTCGACAGCATCCCAATTCTTACTTATTTAAAAATGACAGACCACCCTTTTATTATTGTGTCAAGCGCGATCTTGAAGTTGGTGGGCGTAAAGCTGGCTGTTAGCCAAGCCCGTGTTGGATCATCAAAAAAGAAGAAAAAAAAAGTCTTTATTGACTATTAACAAAGAATAATCTTTTATGGCAGAGTCGGGGGCTTCAATCTTTAATCCTGAGGTTTCTAAAGAGGACACTCAAAAGGGGTTGCCTTCATCCCCTTCCTCTCATCCTGAATAGAAGCGGGAACTCTTCTTTTTTTTCGAAATCCCACTCCCGAACCCCTTCAACTTTATGAACGATCGATATTTGTCTTTTGCATTTTTATTTCCTTTAGGGAAAGCGTTCGCAGTTCGCGGAAAGTTTTCGAACTGCTGCTTCCCTAATTGCAATTTCTCATTTAATTTGAATATGACAACTCATAATGAAGAATGTCTTTCTGTAGCTTTCCATTTCTGAATATTGTGTGAGCGGATCTGTATTTAAAGTCCTGGATTATTGTGCTTAATCATTATTAGAAGTGGTGGTTTCCATTAAAATTAAATGTGCAAGTGATTTTTAAATGATTTAGTGGAAATGTTACGTTACAGCGTTGAAGCTAAAGTTTCACTTTTGTTAATTGAAGTTGGTTCTGTGTAGTTAATTTATTCAGTTTTAAAACAGTGTTTGAGTTAAAGAATTATATATTTTTTTGCTGAACCTATTTACCACTTAACTGTTTTGCCCGAACGCCGCCTTCAACATATTGCCTTTAACTTTTTAACACGCCATTCCATTGATTTATCTGTCGTTACCTCTTTTTTTTTTCTACTGAACTTTCAGTAGATGGTTATAATTTTACAGTATAAAATTGATCGGAAAACTACTGTAAACCAGTAAAAATCCTAAAATGAAATATTTGAATTTCTGAAAAGAACTGCAAACATGAGAGAAAAGAATCGAGTCCTTTACTAAATTAAAATGGATTCTTCAAAATGCTGAAGGGGGCTTTTGAAAAATCCAGATCAGTAGGAGATAAGCATTTCCCGCAATTTGCATTACTGTTAATTGACTGTTTGGTATCTTAGAACTAGGGATGGACCGGATAGTGAATTTGCCGGATATCGGATATCCGATGGCTCATCACAAGCCGGATACCGGATATCCAGAATTGTGTCGCCGGATATCCTGTGGATATCCGGCATTACAATTACAATGCATGTTCGCTTATTTTTATGTAATGCAGCTTCAAAACAATAAATCAAAGTTGTTTCTCGCATCATTTCTTTAAGAACATGTTAAATACATTCAAATTATTTTTTAAAGCCTTTATTTTATTGTACAGGAGTAGCGCTACATATGAAATGAAACACTAGCATATTGTGATTTCTTTCTAAATTATGTATTTTTATCAAAAGAGACAAAACTTTAAAAGATAGAATTAAATATTTCTGTATGTACTCAAAGTTTAAACTTTTAATTATTCTTAGTTTAAATTTTAAAGCTTTTCTGTTTCAATATCATTTCAATAACTTTTTACGTAAATGAAAGAGTTATTAAATATTTTACCAATATTATCTACACGATAATTGATTTATAAGCTTAATCTTAAATTGCATTTTAAGTCCTAGCAATTTGAAGCTGGGGCAGATCATTTTTTCCTTCTTTTGCCAAAGAATTTTTTTTTTTTGTGGGGGGGGGGGTCCTTTATAAATGGCTTATGCCTAAATAAGTAATACTTGGTTACACACAATTAGATGGAGAACAAATAAAAAAAATACAATTAATTGGTGGTAAATATTAAAATTAAATACCAAAATTCTGAAGTATCGGGACTGATTTGAACCATTTTCGCTGAAATGACCGATATATTATTATTATTATAAAAAATTATTCTAAACATGTTCACTTTAAAAAATAAATTAATAAACTTATATCTAAAAAATTAACTTGAAGTTTTACTTAGATTCCAAAAAACAAAATACACTTTCTAAAGATGCAAATTAACATCTTAAATACAGTCGAGTCTCAATAGCTCATAGTCCCAAGGGACTGACTAAAAGCTTAGAGTTATTGATAGTTCGAGTTACAAGCAGTTCCTACCGTCTTTTCAAGAATTTGGGGCCAAATGAAAACTTTGAAATAAAGGTATATTTGAGTTTATAAAGGCTTCGAGTTCTCGAGACTCGATTGAATGTTATTGGGGGGCATGAACAACATGTTCTCGCGGAGTTACGGAGCGGCGTGACAGACGCGAACATATTCTAATATCAGATAAATATCTTTTCTTAAAAGAAGGGATTACAAAAAGAAAGAACGAAACAAAGTGCAAGAATCAAAATTTCTTTACACACATTCAAAATCTTTAAATAATAAAAAAAAAAGCATGGCTAAGTTGCGACAATTCATGGGGACAGATGTTTACATTATCTAGAAGAACACTTTTACCAATGTTAGATAGGTTATTTATTGTATGTTATTTTCAATTATAATAAAGCAATAATAGTGGCAAAGTAAAAAATATCTAATTACAACATCATTAGGTGTTAATAGATCGCAATTTTTGTTAGAAGTACAAAAACTAAAAATAAAATAATTCAATAAATAAAATAATTTCAGAATTTATATTAAAAGCTACTGCGATTAATTTTTATGAACTATGATCATAATTTTTTTTCAACTTTTTGTCGCACATTAATCCTTGAAAGTTTGTAGCTTTTTCTTTCTAAATATTTTAACTAAAATATTTTTGAAAAGCTGAAGTCAATTATACTTTATCTGGAAATTGTGAAAAATCAACTATGCAGAATGCTTCCATGTCCAGTACAAAGTCTGAGGAACAACATATAATTTTTGTTTTAGAAGCAAAAATTGGTAAAAAGGAGAGATGAAAAGTAATTACATCATCTAAAAGGTTTATCAAACAATGAAATTTTTAACTGGAATTTTTGTAAAAAAGAAAATATTCAATTAGGTCCTCACATCATATCGGATAACCTTCACATCAATTCCGGATATCTCCCACATCAATACCGGATACTTTGCCGGATATCCTGCAAAAATCTTCCGGATATCCGTATCCGGTGTGGTCAGCCGAATCGGATATACGGAAGTACCGGATACTTAAAATATCGGCCGGATACCGGATATCCGATCCACCCCTACTTCGAACCTAGATCTGCTTAGCAAAACTATTTTTCTTTCTATTTTTTGCAGCTCATGTTCTTTTATTTAAAATTAATGGCGCGCGTATAAGACCCGTCCACAAATTATGTCACGCTTTCACGGAGGAGGGGGTTCGTGAAATTGACAGTTCATGACAAGGAGAGATCACACAAGAAGTGTAACATCACACATTTTTAATAACAAGTTATGGTTATGCAAAATAACCTAACATGTGACAAGGGGGGAGATGGACAGTGAGAGATGGTGTAGTGTGACATTTCGTGACAAGGGAGACGGAGGGGGGGGGGTTAAATTTGGAAAAAAAGTGTGACATTTTTGGGCAGCTTCAAAGGCAAAATGTAGCTGCGAGGTTTTTTTTTTTGGAGCGAACTAAACGAGTTCTCAAACTCACGTGGAAATAACATGAAAATTATGTGAATAAATGAGAGTTGAAAAACTGAGCATTACTCAGCATTGTAGGAATTCCAACCGGTACATTGAGTTATGTTGCAAAGTTATGCGGAAATGATTATCTCCTTCGGTTCTTGATTTTTGGGAAGTTCAGCACATTTTAAAGGACTTTCCTTATTTAGTTGATGATTCAACGTATGTTTCTTCTTCGTTTAAGCTTTTCATTCGATTTTTACATTTATTTTTTCCCTTGATTTGTGGAATTTAATATTGAATATTTTCGTTGTTTTTTAGAATGATTTTATACCGATCTTTTCGGATAGTCAAAATATTTTTTTTAATGGGTGTAATTATTTTGTTATTTATCTCGCACTTTTCCTATTGCAATGAAGAAAGAATGTAATTCCAAGACGTGCCTGTGCAGTTTTCATTGTAAATTTAGTAAAGAGTGTACAATTTGTCATGACTGAAACTGGTGCCACGGCATTTAAATTCAATATTTCTAATTTATTTCCAATTTAAACCGGTAAAATTTAGCAATTAGCGGTTGTCGAGCACTTAAAAAGTAAATAAACATCTTTGCAGCAATGGCATTTTCTGAGACGAAGCTGCAGAACACACAAGTACTTGGAAGTATGCTGCACATGAATTTTCGGAAGGCATTCTATGCCTCATTGTTTGGTCTAATCATCCATTCTCCGTTCTATGCTCCATTCCAATATCATGGCTATGCAAATCAGATAGTATTTTAAACATAATCCTATATTATGTCATGATGTATGGAATCACAGCCTTCTTAACGTATTAAAAAAACAACACAGAAACATATTACGAGGGCTGTGAGAGACAGATCGTGCTCACGGGCACAATGGCAAATGGTTATCAATATATCTTAAAAAAACAGCATTTCCTCCAAAAAGTATTTTGGAAGCATTTCTATCTCCCCTGATTTACTGCTGGGAAACAATAATAGATGTCTGCCCTTCTTTTAACCATTTCATGGGTAATAATGCTGTTATAAGCTTTTGCAGGGCTTTAGAATTAAAGGTGCAGCTCTTTCTGGAGGGGAAGAAGGATGTTGGAGTCTAAGGGTTTCAATTGATTCCAGGGAAACTGCTCGTTCGAAGTGTTATCCACGCGAATGTAAAATTTTGAAAAAAAAAACTTTGAGAAGCATTTTAAAAACATCTGATATACAGAATGAGTAAATCTGAAGTGATCAATATAGTACTAATTCGTTCCATTTTCATATGTTTTTGGAATGTTTTCACCTAGAATTTTTTCCTCTGGTCTTTGGTTCTTAGTTGAATACTTTTTAGGCAAATAATTTTGCTATTTTTTTCGGACATCTGCCTTCATTGCATTGTGAAAAATAACTCCTTGTCTATGCAGTCTGGATCTCAAAATATCGTAAAACGTGTACGTACAAGTAAAAATTTTGTTAACGTGTGAATTGAATGCTTCTCAAAAAAAAAAAAAAAAAAAAATTAGACCCGTATATTAGCGTACATTTTGAGGGCTAATGTGAAATCTTAGTACTCTGGTGGCTCCCATGTGCACTTTTATCAAAAAAAAAAAAAAAAAAATGTAGTTCTTCAGATTTTTAAGTTGGGAATTTGCAGACGAATTGAAAAGTTATTCAGTTTAGACTCTTGCGATTAAAAAACACGATGATTTATAGTGCTATCAGTTATTTTATTGGTTAATTTTTTATATTTAAATTTTCATTCAACCAAAGCACTTAATCGAGTACAGCGCTTTTTGCGTGCATAAAATAGGCAGAAAAGAAACTTGCCGAAATGTAATATTTTTTTTAATTTCGACAAATAGCATTAATTTAGCGGTATAATATGGGGATACTTGTGTGAATATAATCCATAATTTAATAACTAACTTCTCAATTCCGTTAAATTAAAAATTGACATCGTCAAAAATTCCAGTTATAATTTTAGTTTTCCGAAACTCATTATTTTCTGTATTATAATCCCTATTCTTGCTGATAACTTATGATGAAAACTGTGCTCTACACTGAATGTGTGCTGCCTGAATTAGTTACTGGCATTGAATGAGGAAAGGCATTTAAGAAGATAAAACTCAGGCTCATTTTGAGTACCTTAGAAAAAATCAGTAAATAAACTGTTTAGTTGAAATATATTTGTGTGCTCTTTTCAAGAAATAAATTATAAGCTTTTTGGAATAGTGTAAACTATTTATAACGTAATTTGATACTTTTAAGCATTTTTTCTAGAAATAGAGAGAAGTACAGTGCATAATTTTTTCTGTATGTGTTGTTTGTAAATTTTTAGACTACAAAGTTTTTGATTTTTGCATGATATATGAATATAGCCAAGAAAAAAAAAAGCTGACTAGATAAAATCAGCATCACTTGTACGAAAAGACGATTCATTATTGACATTCACATTCTTTATGTAATTGTTTGTTTTCAACTAATATAATGAAACCATATTCAATTTCTTAGATACATGTAACTTCTTTACTAATTATCAGCTGTAGCTTAGTACACAGCAAAGCATGTGAAGCTTTTTTTTTTATTGTTTGTGGTCTTTCTTGTGCATTATTTGAAATGTTTTATTATTATTATTATTATTTCTTTCGAATGAGCGAATTTCCTAATGTTTTTTGTATAAATGTGAAGTTTGGAAAGGGCTAGACCTTTGTTCACATCTGTAAGACAACGTTGCTTTTGCCAGACAGTTCTTCCTAAGGTTATCAAACAAAAGGTGCTTTGTTCGTGCATTTGAGAAGATGTAATTAAGAAAAAATAGAAATAAAAGCCATGAAAATCCAGTGCATTCAGTGAGCAGCTGGGGCTAGTGAAAAGTTTCGTTGTTTTGTTGTCATATGATATTATAGTTTAAAAAATCTACTCACAAGAAGATAAAATACTTTTAGTCAAATTCATAAATAGTATGGAAAGGTATAAAAATGAAAGTTAACCATTGTATATTTCTTTACTCCATTGACTAACACTGCTATTTTTTTTTTGTGTGTAGGTTTTCTTAAAACACGATATTTGGCTGAGATTTTTCCATAGTTCTGTAAATTTATCTTTTGAAGTAAAATATTCAAAGGGAGAAAAATATAATTTTACCCATGCAACATTATCAAATGATCATTGATTGTAAAAATGGTTCTCATTTTAACTGTTAATACTAACTTTTTTTTTTTTCGGTGTGTATGCGTGAAGAATGCACAGTTTAAAACACTGTAAAAGCAAAATTTATTTGTATTAGTCAGTACCAGCTATGGTAGATAACCTTTTGAATCCCCGTTAAATTTCTGATTTTTATTCTTATCAATTTTGTTCTTAAGTTTCGTTTTTAGCTTTCATATTGAATTCAAAATGCGGAGAAAAATAGTTCGTTAAAAGCAATAATTCAGTTAAAATTGTAGCAAGCAATCAATTATCCTGTTTCAATTCTGAAGTTTTCTGTTCGTTTCCACGATGTACGACGTATAATTTTTTTTATCTGAATATTTTTTTCTCCTTGAAAACTGCAGGTTTTCTGATAGTTTTTTTTTTTTTTTTTGTTTTAAATTAAAATAAGTACATTGTGACTGGAAAGTACATATAGATGGGAGTTAAAATCCGTATATTTCAAACAGCGAGAGAATAGAAAATTCGGAAAGAAAGGCGAATAACTGGTATTTGCTGTTCTAAAAATGTTCTTCTTTTGGGGCTATCATGAAAGAGGAAATTGAATTTCGAAGTGTGACGTGTTGCTGCTTTTAAAGTGCATTCAGCTGAAGGAATTTTCTTCTGTCATTACTCATTTCTATCGAAATCTTGTGCAAGCATTTTCGACTTTCTGAAACTTTATGCTGTTTTTTAGCTACTGCTCTTCCAAAATGGTCTAGATTTTTTCTGCTTCCTGGATAATCTATTGAAGAAGACAGTCTTGCTTTGATCACAAAATCTGTGCTTCGTCGGGGTTGTCCCCAAATAAAACCTTAGCTGCAGTTTTTGTTTATTGCCAGAAAATAAACATCTTTTAATCTATATCCTCCTAAATTTCCATTTCTAGAATGAATATAAATTCATAAACATTCAATATTTTAATAAAGATGTATATATACATTGCTCGTTGTAAAGAATGTGCTAGAAAGTTAAAAAAAATTGAAAAAAAAAAAAAAAAAAACAAGAAAAAACAAAAGACACGTAAACCTGTCTGTTTAATAATACTGAACATAAATATGTTAAACACTTGAAATTCTTACCCATTGTAAGCAAACTTTTTACGTTTATTTTTCCAGTGATACTTATACCAGTGATACTTTTTTAAAAACAATTAAGGAATTTTCCTATGGAAGAGAACTGTAAGAGCTTCCATTGTTGCAAAAGATGCTACAACTTTATTTACTCTTTTGTTTACTTTTTACATGCCTAGTTCATCAGATGAGATAGGCATATTTGGTGTTTAGAAATCAGCATTATGTGCTAAAAAGGTATGTTTGACCTAATTTGCAGTCTCAGATAATTAAAAGAATATCGATCAGATGCTAGAATGCCGATGTCGATACACGGGAAAGTAGGCTCGTTTAGTTCTTGACAGAACTTCTTGTTTGTTGCTCTTTAGCTGTCATAGATTTGTGCACTTTTCTCTTCTATAATCTGCACTTTTCGTTTAACATTCTTCAAAGGAACGATTTTTTTTAGCGACTCAAAATTGACTTTCTAATGCTTCTCTGCCTTAGCTTTAAAAAAAATCTTGCATTTTAGATAAGGCTAAATGAACGCATGACATTTTATAGAATGGCATTTTCTGAAAGTACTGGAAGTCAAGTGGTGGGGTTATATTCTTTTATAAATAATTTTACTTTGCCAGATAACCGTCCCGTACCATTTGCTTTTTTGTTGTTATGTTTTTAAGAGTTTGAAGCTGATGAGACTTCACTCGTGTGACAAAATTTCTTATTTATCTGTCACATATGTTTCAGGATGTTGAATTAGGCACTTGATATGATTTGCCGCATAATGCACTCCGTTGCTTCGGTTTAAATTTAAGAGGTTTAAAAAATATTGAAAAGAAAAAAAAAGGTGTCAGGAACTAAATGAGAGTGCTTGTGGTATTTTGACACTGTTCTCAGTCTTCGGCTTCCTATTACTTTATTCATTCCTTTTCTGCAGACAAAATGATAACTTTGGTACGAAAAGGCTTCATCAATTTTCTTGTCTTGTACGTCTATATCTCTAGTTGCTAAAACTTTTTCAATCCCAGTATTGTTCTTGAACAACATTATGTAATATGTAACGGATAAATACAACGTTAAAAAATCACAAATGCGCAGGACACTGCAGACACGTGTTTCGGCGTTACAAGGAATGCCTTTTTCGATGCAAACAGCTTTTGTCGCAAGTCTCTGCATCCATAAGTTCACATTTTTTTTTTGCATTGATAAAGGCGTTCCTTGTAACGCCGAAACACGTGTCTGCAGTATCCCTGCGTGTTTGTGCTTTTTTAACGTTGTATTTATCCTTTACATTTATGTGCAAAGGTACTTTTTTTTTCATCATGTAATATGGTATGATACTAAATTCTATGTTGGACTGAGAGGTTAAAACCAAATAAACCGGAAAAATAGTATTAATTATGGAAAGAATGAAAAAAATACATTGACTATTTATCACTAATTTTAAAGGATGAACTCTCGTTTTCAGTGCTTCATGTAAATGTTTTTAAGCTTTTATATTCAATAAAAAATGTTCAAATAAAAAACTTTTTTTTTTCTTTTTGCGCATTCTGAGTAGCGTTTACACTCTGCGTTTTCTAACACTTCCAAAAAAAAAGTAAAGTATTAATCAGTTTCTTAATGTTTAGCATTTTACATATTTAAAAAAAAACAAATATTTTTTTTTGCTATCAAGCTGTTTTGTTTTCACCGAACGGTTTGACAAACAGTGTTTCTTATTTATCTAAAACTCTGATAAAATCTAGTTCAGTCTTGAAGGAAGATATTAATTCCGAACTGACATTCTAACCGCATTTTGAGTTATCTGTCATAATTACCCACCAAATTATTCTCAATCAATTAATTTATCAGTTTAATGCAATTATAATTTACTTTCTTAGATTCTGTATGAATGTATGTCAAAGTTTTCTTTCCTCCTAAGACTGATTTGTGAGTTAATTATATGTTATCAATCTTATTTTTAGACACGATGCCGTAAAGATGTTCCGTTTCAGTATTAAGGCTTCCTTTATGCTCTACCAATCGAGGAATATCGAATATTCAGCTGGAATTTACCTGTTTAAACGAAACATGTTTCGAAAATTAGTAACTAAATTCTGCTTTTGCATTTATTTGCAGAAAAAAAAAATCATTTACTGTTCTGAATATTTCAACATTAAAAGATTGAATAAATTCTAAATTTTATTTATTTTTTTAAAGAAAAAAATCAAATGGCATTATGTATAAAAATAAAAAATAAATGTTTCACATTTTGTGTCTTTTATATATTAAAGTGCACTCAGCTCCTGATTTAGAGGTCTTATGGCAGTGGCAGATCCACGGGGGGGGGGGGGGGGGGCGATTGGGGCGATCGCCCCCCCCCAGAGACCTTTTTTTTTTTTTTTAAGGGATGCATATTTAAATATTTTTCGTTCAAACACTTCCTGAGAAATTAGAAATTATAATATTTCTTCATATTCAAAATTTGTATGATCTCTTTCTATGAATACATTCAAATTTATGTATTAATGCTCGAAATTTGAATGAAAAATGCTAGAAATTGGAAGCTTATTCCCTTCTCCAAAGCTTGTTTTCTTATGTTCAGAGGTGTTTTCATTCCTGTATGCTTGTAACAGCGGCCGCAGTGGCGTACATAGCGCCCCCGCGGCGCGCCAGAGGTGTGGGGGCGCACTCTGAAAAAATAACACAAAACTTTTTTTTCCCCGTATTCAATGTCACTTCCAGGTGTTCCGAATGAAATCTGCATCGATACGTCACATATGATGCATAACGTAATGATTTCACCACCCTCCCTGCCTTCGCCTGCATAACATATGCCCCCTATCCACATCTAATTGAGCTCCTATGATCAAGGGCGCCTGAACTCAGTTTTTGAGAGGGGGGAAATTCAATTTAACAAATGAAACTAGAATTTTACCGAATAATAAAATAAGATTATGTACAAGGCTGTAAGTTGGCGGCCTGGCTTAAGGGTGGCAACTTACTTGCTTAATGCACTAATGCCTCAATCTGCTGAGAAGAGACAGCATTAGTATTAGTGTTTACACGAAACTGAATAGATATTAGGCTTTATTTTTAAAAATGCTTCCTTCTTATTCAGCCTCGAAATTTTCCAGATAATTTGAAAAAAAAAAAAATCCAGATAAAGAACCTTGTTGAGAAGTCACAATAACTGATTTATGCCATTTTGGATTAAAAAGGGGGACGATAACTGTGCTATTATAGCAAACTTGCTATTGCCGCCACCATGTCTGCTTAAAATAAGCGATCACGGCAGACCTGCAGAGCTCAAAGTTGAACTCTTTTCCTTGTCTATTCTATTTCAATATACTGACCTAATTAGCTTTAATATTGCACGCGAAATAGTCATACATTGATATTTTACTAAATTTCCATCAAAATGAATATATAAAAAAAAACCGTCTGGTGCAGAGTTTCGGAAAAGGAAAAAGGAAGAATATCAGAAGATTGATAGTTTTTTTTTAAGAATAACAATGCCTATTCGATTTGTGAAGGAAATGCAAGTGCAGAAACTGATATTGCAAACACATTTTCATCTTCCGCGAACAATGAAAATCCCGCCAGTTTCGATTCAAGTAAGTCCAGTTTAAAAGATTCTAACATGAATACTGATACTGTAAATGATTTTCATGCCGCAAATAATGAAATCGCCTTCAGTTTCAATTCGAATAAGTCTAATTTATTAGATTCTAGCATAAATGCTGATATGTTTACATTTTGAAAATGATTTTGAAAACGCTAATGATGAATCCGCTACCAAAATTTTTTCTTAAAATTTGGTACTTACAATTAAAGTTATTTTTCCGAGTTTAAAAACATGCATAATTTCTGAATATACACTGAAGTGACAAAAGTCATGGGATACCTCTTAATATCGTGTCGGCCCTCCTTTTGCCCGGCGAAGTGCAACAACTCGACGTGGCATGGACTCAACAAGTCGTTGGAAGTCTTCTGCAGGAATATTGAGCCATGCTGTCTCGATAGACGTCTATAATTGTGAAAGCGTTGATGGGGCAGGATTTTGAGCACGAACAGACCTCTCGATGGTGTCCCATAAATGCTCAATGGGATTCATGTCGGGCGATCTAGGTGGCCAAATCATTCGTTGGAATTGTCCAGAATTTTCTTCAAACCAATTGCGAACAGTTGTGGCCCGGTGACATGGCGCATTGTCATCCATAAAAATCCCATCGCTGTTTGGGTACATGAAGTCCATGAATGGCTGCAAGTGATCTCCAAGTAGCTGCACATAAGCATTTCCAGTCAATGTTCGGTCCAGTCGCACTAGAGGACCAAGTCCATGCCATGAAAAAACAGCCCACACCATTACGGAGCCACCACCAGCTTGAACAGTGCCTTGCTGACAGTTTGGGTCCATGGCTTCGTGGGGTCTGCGCCACACTCGAACCCTACCATCGGCTCTTACCAGCTGAAATCGTGACTCATCGGACCAGGCCACGGTTTTCCATTTATCTAGGGACCAACCGATATGCTCACGTGCCCACGAGAGTCGCTGCAAGCGATGTCGTTCTGTCAGTAAAGGCACTCGAGTCGGTCTTCTGCTGGAATAGCCCAAGAAATCCAAATTTCTCCGCACAGTTCTAGCAGACACGTCCATTGTACGTCCCACATTGATTTCTACGGTGATTTGACGCAGTGTTGCTTGTCTGTTAGAATTTACGACTCTTTGCAGTCGTCGCCGGTCTCGATCTTTAAGTGCAGGCGGTCGACCACTGCACTGTCCATGGTGGGATGTTATGCCTGAAATTTCATACTCTCGGCACACTCTTGACACAGTGGATCTGGGAATGTTGAATTCTCTAACGATTTCCGAAATGGCATGACCCATGCGTCTAGCTCCAACTAACATTCCGCGTTCAAAGTCTGTTAATTCACGTCGTGCGGTCATCATCACGTTAAAACCTCTTCACATGAATAACTTGAACAGAAATGAAAGCTCTGTAAAAGCACTGCGCATTTATACCTGTTCTATGCGATGCTACTGCCATCTGAAAATTTGCATATTGCTATCCCATGACTTTTGTCACTTCAGTGTATGTGCTTAATTAAATGCTTCAGAAATGGGTTTATTCTTTCTGCAAGCCTCGACATTATTCTTACCTAAAAATATAAGTAACAAGATTCAGAGAAATGCACCATAAAACCACATCATATTAGGTTCTGATTATATTCCACATTGCAAAGAAATAATATTTCTTTTTAATTCCATGATAGAAACGGGAAAAAAGTTCAAAAAAAAAAAAAAAAAAGGATGATGGAATCTTCTCATCGAAACAGCTTCCATGCGTCCAGCACGTTTGAGCTTCTGAGAGAAAGGATACAGGTACACACGGCTCGTTTATGTGGGCGGGGGGGGGGGAGGGAAGGCAAGACAGGCGACTTCCCACTCCTTTTCAAGGGGAATTGGACTTTTCTAAATTTTCAAAATTATCGATCGAATCAAAAATGCTGGTACTGATCGATTCATGCGTTCAAAGAAAGAATCGACTTAATAATGCGTGCTTAATTTATTAATTTTTTCATGTTTTCTCCCCCCCCCCCCCCGTGCGTTTTCTGACCTTCCACTTTTTATTGCACCAACCGCCCGCGGATGAAATCGCCCCCCCCCCCCCCCCAAATCGAGCCTCTGGATCCGCCACTGTCTTATGGTATAACGATAATCCTCTAAAATATCCCCTACAATAATATAACTACTGTTCAAGGATTATTTCATGGCTAATGTTCTCGCGAGACAGTTTAAAGTAAAAATTTGAAATATTTGTGACATTTAAATTACAATAATAATAATGAATTACGTATATCAACTCATTAATGAATAAAAGTTAATTTTTGCGTTACTTTTGAGACATCCGATGAACAAACTAAAAGAAAAAAAAAAGATTTTTTTTTCAATACTTAGAAGTAAGGCTTGAGGCTCGGCCGATGCATCGGTGCCGATGATTGAAATATTTATCCATCCGCATCGGCACAGAAAAAACATTGGCCTCTTGAGCCCAGAAACCATTTAATGCCGATGTGTAGCCAACGGTTTTTGGAATAAAGAAAAACTAACTTTTAGTTACCTACTTTTTACTTCATAAGTAAAAGTAAGTACAAGCATGGGGGCAGTCTTAAAAACATTTTTTTAAGATGTGAAGTAATATTCTGTCAAATTCTGTGGAATGATGTCTCAAAAGTTCCTTTCACTAACGTAAACTATTAGTCCAGTCAAATTAGACATTAAAATCGCAAATCCGGATGTAGTTCTGAATTTTTAATATGTTGTTTGGGTCTTTTTGGGTAGTGTAAATCTAAGTTTGCACCTTTCTAAAACCTGTGCTCGCTGCGAAACTCGCGAAAAACTGCAAAATTTTCGGACATTTTTCAGTTTTTCCTTTATAACTCCTAAACTATGCAACTTTTAATTATACAAGTGAATACCCATTTTAAAGAACACTAAATTTGCAACAATTTAAGCTCAAGTGGAGTTCTGTAGGAAGAATAGTTCAGGAGATATCGTACTTCGAACAATGGAGTTTTTTTGCGAAAAGTGAAAAAATTATGCTTCGACCATATTTTGGACCAAATATCGACATAAATTCCTATTTTACAAGGCAAAAAATGGACATATAATTACAGCACATTTAATCAGCTTTCATTCAAGCCCAAACAATAGTCTGTAGGTTCAATATTTCATTTACAATCGCGAAAAATAAATATTTAAAATTTTGAAAAATGAGCAAAATCGTTTCCTAATAAGAATAGGAGGGCAGTAGAAAAATGTGTAGAAGAGTAGAAAAGGGTAAAACTATATTAAAATGGTATTTTAAAAATTAAAAAAAAAACTTTACAGGTCATTTCCACTCATTTTTTTGCTATTTTTATGATGGTTCTTGTTGGCTGTGGTCTTATCCTGACTGTTTCAGATTTTCCCCTCTCACTCCTGAACTATGCAACTTTTGATGATACGTGTGCATACCCATTTTGAAGATCATTAAATTTGCAACAATTTAAGCTCAAGTGGAGTTCTGTAGGACGAATTGTTTAGGAGATATCGTACTTCAACAATTTGTCATTTTTTGCGAAAAATTAAATAAATATGCTTCGATCATATTTTGAACCAAATATTGACATAAATTCTTATTCTACAAGACAAAAGATAGACATTTAATTACAGTACATCTAATCAGCTTTCATTTAAGCCTAAAAAGAAGTCTGTAGGTTCAATATTTCATTTACAATTGTGAAAAAACAAATATTCAGAAATTGAAATTATTTTTGAGAAATGAGAAAAATTGTTTTCTAATAAGAATAGGAGAGCACTGGACAATAGAAAAATGCATAGAGTTGTATAAAAAGGGTAACACTGTATTAAAATTTTATTTTCATAATTTAAAAAACCTCACAGGTGAATTTAGCTCAATGTTTTTCTTTTTTTTCTTTTGGGAGTCTTTATTAGCTGTGGTCTTATTGCGAGGCTGCAGAAAAGGAAGGTTGTCTTTGTTTTGGATCCAGATGTTCATTTAAATACGGAAAGAATTGTTACAACTTCCTTGCCATTCACGTTCTCGGAGATGAAGAAAATACAAACATCTTGAGATAGAACGAAGACCACATTCTTTCCTGCAGCTTAGCTATAAGACCACAGCTAATAAAGGCCCACAAAAGAAAAAAAAAAGAAAAACATTGAGCTAAATTCACCTGTGAGGTTTTTTAAATTATGAAAATAATATTTTAATACAGTGTTACCCTTTTTATACAACTCTATGCATTTTTCTGTTGTCCAGTGCTCTCCTATTCTTATTAGAAAACAATTTTTCTCATTTCTCAAAAATAATTTCAATTTCCGAATATTTGTTTTTTCACAACTGTAAATGAAATATTGAACCTACAGACTTCTTTTTAGGCTTAAATGAAAGCTGATTAGATGTACTGTAATTAAATGTCTATCTTTTGTCTTGTAGAATAAGAATTTATGTCAATATTTGGTTCAAAATATCGTCGGCACCATGCTAAACTAACGAATGTGAAAAATCGCGTTTTTCAAGCTCATTTTCCAAGCTCAAATTTTAGAAATAATTATAATTAAAATGATACTTTCGAACGATAGTTTTACACTTAAAGGTATCTATAAAAGCTTAAAAGTTGAAAATAACCAAACACGTCAGGTGGGAATAAGTTATACGCAGTGTTTTGGCTCTCCTGAAAAGTGCCGATTTTCACATTCGTTAGTTTAGCATGGTGGTGACGATATGATCGAAGCATATTTATTTAATTTTTCGCAAAAAATGACAAATTGTTGAAGTACGATATCTCCTAAACTATTCATCCTACAGAACCTCACTTGAGCTTAAATTGTTGCAAATTTAATGATCTTCAAAATGGGTATGCACACGTATCATCAAAAGTTGCATAGTTCAGGAGTGATAGGGGAAAATCTGAAAACAGTCAGGATAAGACCACAGCCAACAAGAACCATCATAAAAATAGCAAAAAAATGAGTGGAAATGACCTGGAAAGTTTTTTTTTAATTTTTAAAATACCATTTTAATATAGTTTTACCCTTTTCTACTCTTCTACACATTTTTCTACTGCCCTCCTATTCTTATTAGGAAACGATTTTGCTCATTTTTCAAAATTTTAAATATTTATTTTTCGCGATTGTAAATGAAATATTGAACCTACAGACTATTGTTTGGGCTTGAATGAAAGCTGATTAAATGTGCTGTAATTATATGTCCATTTTTTGCCTTGTAAAATAGGAATTTATGTCGATATTTGGTCCAAAATATGGTCGAAGCATAATTTTTTCACTTTTCGCAAAAAAACTCCATTGTTCGAAGTACGATATCTCCTGAACTATTCTTCCTACAGAACTCCACTTGAGCTTAAATTGTTGCAAATTTAGTGTTCTTTAAAATGGGTATTCACTTGTATAATTAAAAGTTGCATAGTTTAGGAGTTATAAAGGAAAAACTGAAAAATGTCCGAAAATTTTGCAGTTTTTCGCGAGTTTCGCAGCGAGCACAGGTTTTAGAAAGGTGCAAACTTAGATTTACACTACCCAAAGGGATTCAAACAACATATTAAAAATTCAGAACTACATCCGGATTTGCGATTTTAGCCCCTTTTTTTGCATAGATTGACTGGACTATATACCATTCTAATTTTTTTTTCCTTTGTTCGTTTCTCTCGCTTTGAGATTGAGTGGTCATTTTATTAAATTGATCAATTGATCTGAAAAAAGCTCTCAACATACAGTTATGTTATTTACAATTTTATAACCATTAAAACTTCGTATCACGTTTTTAACTTTTGAGCCTCCACCCCCCCCCCTCATGAAATTACGCAAATTTGCATAGCGGCCTGTGATCCTGCCGCCTTACTTAAGTTCTAAGATTTGTATGCTGGGTATCTGAAGCAATATTTTTATTGGAATGCTAATTCTCATACATTCCTGATTTGGTAAATATTTATGTTTAACATTGTTCATTGTGCTCGGCAGTCAAGTATCGCAGAATGACGTGCGTAAATTCCCGACCTGATGCAGCGGTTTTCTGTTAGAACTTTGATAGTATCGCTATTTTTCAGTTGCAGCTGTGTTTGATTGGATTTAGCTGTTGGCGTCAAGTTATCTGACCAGATTTTTCTGTATTACGCATATAAAAATAAGTAGATTTTTTTTTCCTCTTCAGCACCTCATATCATTAGGTAGGGACAAATACAATAGTAAAAAACAGTTAATTTCTTCTTGTTTCGTTTATGGTTTTTAAGCGACATTTGAAAAGCTTAATCAATGAATGTTGACAAGGAGTCATCATTCAGTTTTATTCTGAACTAAAATGCATTGCAATATTCTAATTGCCAGAGTTAGATTGCTTATGCTCTGTTTAGAACATTATAACAAAAAAAAAAAAAAGCACTTGAAAAATTTTTGCGAATATTGCTATGTAAACTGCTTAACCCTACACTGCATAGCGTTGCCAATTGGCTACATGGAATATTTTTCCTTATGGCCAAGCATAAGGCAACTCAAGTATAACAAGCGAGTATTAGGTATCTTTAAAGTAAATATAACCATCTATCCTTAAAATTAATTCTTTAAAAATGTGCTCCAATGTTTTCTTATAACATTAAAAATCATACATATGTTTTTCAAAGAACAAAAAATCATGCAGTGTAGGGTTAAAATTTGAAAACTCCTTTTTTAAACTAATTTATTTTCGAATTTCCTTAGTGCTAAAATAGTAGATTAGAGTTTTTTTCGACTATCGAGTGACCGCTTGAAACGTTTCAAAAAATTTACTTCCTGTTAAATCGACTGTTTTTGTCAAGTTTATTTAATTACATAAAATGTTTTTCAATTGCACTAAAAATAAGTTGTCATTTCGCTGCTGACGAAAGAATAACCGACACTTAAGACAAAGTATGTTTTATAAATTTTACTGTAAACAGTAGGTTTAAATCGAAGGCCACTCTTGCTATTATTTGTAACCCTTGCGCCAATTATATTTTACAACTGAACCAGTGATGGGAGGGTTAAAATTGAAGACTGCCATGCAAAAAAGGGGACAACTCCACGTTTTAAAAACTTCCTGGAGTCACAAAAAAAAAAAAAAAAAAGTGTTTTGGAAATTCATGTTTAAGCTTTTGTATTTAGATTTAATGTTGTTAGAATTTGCCTTTTTGAAATCAATTTACATGATATTTTAACGAGTTATAATATTACCTATGTATAAATAAATTGGTCATATGTTGGAGCTATCCCGTTTGTGCTCCAAGCACATATAGTAATCCGAATAAATTTCGGATATTTAATAATAATTAAAATTATATTTTGTTTTGATAAGAAAACGGCATGTCTTGAAATAAAAAACTTTTTAGTTTTAAAATATTACAACAAAATAGGTAACTTTTGTTGCAATATTTTAAAACAAACTTTTTGTTTACTTTCTCCTGAAACGTAGCCTTTTACACAAATCCTTTTTATAAATATCATACAGAATATTCGATGGAGATGTCTTGCTTTTGTGCATAATGAGGTACAATATTTTTCTTCTAATATTTTATGCAAAAATATAAAGTAGAAAAGTGGAAAAGTTCATACATTTCAATTTCACTAAGAGCCCTTTCTTTAATCCAAAGAGACGGAATGTTTAACAAAAGTATCTTTAAATTTTCTTTATTATTTTAGACTTTTGCCCGTACTTCGGTTTCTAACATTTACTATTGATCCGACCACTACATTTCTGCTAATATAAAAGAAAATTATCATTATTGATAGGTTTTTCTCTACTGGACAATGTACTTCTAGATCAATTGCATACATTCTGAGCCATATGTGAAAACTCGTAAGCCACTCTTCACGGAAATGACTAAATTGCATTTCGATTTTATTCTACATTGAAAATTAATTAATTTTCGACTTCTTGTTGGGGTCACCCATTGGTTTATTACTCGGAATAAATGAAAAGGATGAAAGTTGCTCTTAAATTTGATCGTTGGTTGCAAATTAAAATTCTGAATGTAACCAAAACTGTGTTAAATATTCATGACTTCGTTTTCCCCATTTGAAACCCGCTGCTGTGGATGTTCTTCCGTGCAAAGCAATTTTATGTTTGCGTTCGAAGATTTAATTGCTTTCCGATCTAATTATGGGAAAATCAAACCACCGAATCGGTGATTTGGAAGGCTGCTTGATCGGGAATAATAATTACTACTGGGCACCATGTTGCTATTTTTAAACATTGCGCATAGTTTGAAATATAACTATCGATTTGTTTGTAAAGGACAAACATTGTTTATTTTTCAGTTTAATGACATGAGTAAAATATGATTTTCTCAATATGCTTTATGGATAACTTTTTATGAGCTCTAGAAAAAGAAGCAATGCGTTTTTATTTTTAAATTTATTTGTTCTGCGAAGAAACAGCAGGATTTGCATCGAAATATTGAACAACGTTATGAATCATGCTGGCAATAAACATTGTTGCTTTCTTTTTCTACATAAAATCAACAAGATAGAGTACGTGCTTACTGAAGTTAATGCTGTCATTGAATCCGAGATTACATGAGCATTATCCCCCCCCCCTCCCGCTCAAAAACGCGATTTTGAAAAAAAAAAATTAAACGAGAACGAAAATTAATAAATTTTGCTTGAAAAGGGGAAATTGCTAGAATGCGCACTTTTTAAGCTTAAATTCTTTGTAATTCGATTTTTTTACTGGGCTGACTGCAAGTTAAATATTTCAATGCAATTGTTTAAAATAAGTAAAAAATTGAAAACTAATTTTAGCACCTATGAACCTTTGAGAGCAAAAATTAGTGTAATGTCAAATTGAACTTTAATTTGTATTTACACCATCAGAAAATAATTTTGATATCATTCTACCTCATACGAACGTAGTGTAGGTCTGGTTAAACAGTTGCAGACAGACGGTAATCGTAAAACGGGTCAGCATTTGTATTTTTTGAAAAAGTGGCTATAAAGCATTCAATTACTCAAAATCTAGTTTTATTAATTTACAACACTTGTGCTCTCAACGGACCATATTATTGCATTGATTAACCAGAAAAGAGGGAGGGGGGTTATAAATAAGTCTTTGAACTTAATTATTTTTGAATTTCAATGGTAGTTTAAAGAAATTGATTCTTTTAGTTTAAAGCAATCTCACTCACTTGATGAGCGCTTATGTACTTTGGGTACTGATTTATATCTGTTCTATCTTTCTAGAATTTTGAAGAAATGTATGGTGTAGCCTCAGATGTATGTGACAAATGAATAAAAATGTGACATTTACTTGCTACCAACTACAGGAATGAGTAAGAATATTGTACATTCTTTGTATATAATTCTTTGAATTCTTTTTTTATACACTTATTATTAGGGATGCACCGATTAATCGGCCACTTTGCCGATTATTAATAATCGGCGAAATTAGGCCCATTAATCGGCTGAAAAAAATATTTTTTAAATATTATTCTTTAAAGTGTACCTTCACTAAGAAACAATGATGGATGATTTTACTGGCAGTAATATTAATCCTCACAGTTGATATAAAGTTTTTAATAAATTAATTCTCCTACTTTGAATAAATATACACATAGACAATGTTGCAACATTTTTCATGTCGCGATAGTTTTCTCCTTAGCACAGTGCTTTTAGATAACCTCTAATTTTCACAAAGAATAAAAGTCTTGAATTAAATTGCTACTGATTATTAAAATTTTAAATTAAAAGTACTCCTAAATTGAAGTGCTCACCACAGACCCCCCCCCCCTTTTTTTTAATTTTTATGTCCAATTAATATAATTAACAATGTGTTAATGTAATATTGACAATAATATGAAAATTGGTTCTAAGAAATTTGATAAAATATTGAAATTATTTTGTGAAAATTAGGAAAATGGAAAAAAAATCTTCTCTCAGAAATAAATTACTTACTATTTCTAAACTCGGAATTGTATAAGAGAGAAAAAAACAGTGATTGTGAAATTGGCAGTATTAAAAACAATCATCCTTATCATTAATCGGCGCAGCCGATTAATCGGCCGATTATCAACAACCGATTAATCGGTAATCGGCCAATTTGCTTATCGGTGCATCCCTACTTATTATACTATGTTTATTAGCTTTTAAATCTATTAAATGTGTTTACTGGGTTCTGAATCTGAATTAGGCGAATTGTTTTTCAAGTTCTTAGAAAAGCATATCGTATTATATATAAGTATATTCTATTATATTATATTGTAATATAAGTATATTCTTTTAAAGGTGTTTTTGTAATTCTGGGATTTTGTCCTTTTGTGGGGCTGAGGGAGACAATTAGTCAAACTTATGTTCATTGCAAACTAATTTACTACTGATTAGTTGACACCCTTCTAAGGGGGAGAGAATCATAACTACCCTCTTCAGATACCGATTTTAAAGATACCCCAACCTCCAGCCTAAAAAGGGTTGCTGGAATTACATTTTTACCAACTTGAAAATATTTTGCTTCCTTAAACATAACTTAATTTTAAAAAAGTTAATTTAACACTTATAGATAAAAAGCTCATTCGAAAACTTCCCATAATGTTCAAAACTATTCCACTGTTTTATGAAGAAAATGTGTGCTTCTCCCCTCTTTGAAATAAAATATACGGTGTTTACTTTCATTTTTAAGAGCCGTTTTTTTTTAAGAATCAGGCAGTCAAAAAACTTGACATTTTTGATTTTGCTGAAAATGTCAGAATATGGTCTTTATTTAAAATTATTAAACATGTGTTTTTTTATTTTTTCAAAAAAAAAATTTTTCTTTCTGTTTCGGGAGGTCAAAGTTGGACTTTGCTCTTTTTTTCAATAAAAATATGCCTACTTAGATGAGCCAATACTTTTTTCTTTAGGAGTGAGCCGTGGAACTGACAATTATTTTGTGTTCTACTATATCCCCACTAACTGTAAGTACATAAATATTTGTGGACGACTCTTGGCGCAAAGGTCAGAGGTCACTCAAAGTTGTACGAAAAATAGTTTTTTAATGCAACTTTGACCGACCAAATCTTCTTGTGGAAACGGTGCACCACGGTAGTGTATATATCAGTAAATACCCACCAAAGAGTAGTATCCAAAAACATAAAGATATGTGTGGTTGATATTTTGCACATCGAAATATTTGACTCTGAAGTTGCAGAAATCGCAAAATCACGTGACTTTGAGGGTCATTATCTCCTTGCACCATGAGTGACCAGATACAAAACTAGTTGGAGTAGAAGCCTTTCTTGTCCCAGAAACACAATCCGTTAACAAACCTATGGCTACTCTTTCAGTTTTTGCATAATTCGGCTCTAAACTTTGAAAAATGAGTGTTTTTCGGCGTTAAGAAAAAAGGCCAATTACCTGTTTTAAAATAGGTATTGCTATTATTTGTAGCACTATTATATCCCAACTTCCTAACTAGCTGAAATGGCATCTAAAGATGGTTATACAGTTGAAACCAAATTGAAAATGAATTCTCGAAAATACTCAGTATACGTCAAAAACCATATTTTTTTTATTTGTCCAGGCGACGTTTTTTTTTTGTTACAGCTCTTTATTCCGTTCGGTTCCAACATGGTAAGCAATTAATGTACTTCTTGTCGTTCTAGTTGCTGTAAAACAGGAAAGCAATGTATCTTAAGTCTGATATAAAGCAATATATCCTGTCATATCAAGTTTATAATGCTAAAAGAATATTTTGAAATGGACAATAAACATAATCCAAAAAAAAAAAAACTTCTGTTCAGCTGTGCCCTCTTGGTCGATGTTGTGAATGTCATCAAAAACTCAACTTTTTCACAAATCAGAAGCCTCTTTAGCAGAATGTCACTTCTTAAAAATCTTGGTACATTAAAGCCCCTCGGTGCAGGTCTGGAAATTTTTGATGACATTCATGACATCGAGCAAGAGGGCGCAGCTGAACAAGTAAGTTTTTTTTTAGATTAGGTCTATTATCCATTTCAAAATATTCTTTTACATTATAAACTTGATATGACAAGAGAAATTACTTTATATCAGACTTAAGATACATTACTTTCCAGTTTTACAGCAACTAGAACGACAAGAAGTACATAAATTGTTTACCATGTTGGAACCAAACGGAATAAAGAGCTGTAACAAAAATAAATAAATAAATAAATAAAATAAACGTCGCCTGGACAAATAAAAAAATATGGTTTTTGACGTATACTGACCAGGAAAGTACGCGATCATGGAATAATGAATTTTTTTTTAATGAGTACCAATCGAAAGAGCATTGTAAAACATGTTTCTGGACGCACGCGTTTTTGCCCTCGCGTCCCCGTTATCGAAATATAAGGTCCTAAAGTTAGCTAATTTTTTTGAAAAATTGCCAATTTTATCGAGTTATAATGAAACTGGAAGCTGCGGTGCGATTATACTATTTGCATCCAACGGAAAACTTGATTCCCATTTTTGGTCATCTGCAAAGCTTTTGAAAGACGGCTTTACAATAATCTTTTACTTTACCTGTGCGAGTTAAAGCAGAAAGCTACATGGAAAGCAGAGAGCTTTTTTAAGAGGAAAAACAATTTTAAACAACACATCAAAATTAAATTTTATCGTACTATTTGCGATTAAAGCAGGTCTCTTGTTTAAGGGGAGTCCCCCTTGTTAAGGGGCCCTTGTCAACAGGAGGTGACAACTGAACCTCCTGTTTTTTGTTTAATTATTTTTTTAAGTGTTCGTATAATTCTGTAGTATGGGGGGGGGGTATATTTAGGGTTTTTAATTGTAAAAACTGCAAATATAAATTTTTTCAAACCACTTTTCATTTGGTGGGTCCAGGGCCGGACTGGGTGGTCGAAAGGGCGTGGGAAGGCTGAGTCGAAAGGCGCCGATTTAGCCTCCACAGTACTTTAAGAGTTTAAAACGGACATTTCAAAAAACCCGTAAATACAGAAGCGTGTTTTTTTTAATTATTATTTATTTATTTAAAATTCATTATTATTTTTTTAATACTTTAAAATCTTACCCTTTAATTCCATGATCTTACAATAGGAAGTTTCAATTGATTTTGCTCTTCACACGTGCTTCATTAGAAAACATCAGTTAGGGCGGAAATGAATATTTACACTGGAAGTAATGTCCGCGAAACTAAAAAATCCATTCTGATATGAAAATATAATCTTGGTACTGTCTGTTTGCGTTTTGTGCGCCTGGCAGCCACGGACACTTCCATCTGAAAAAGGGGAGATAGGTTTAGGATGCGCGCGCACTTCCCGATGCCTTCAGCTTTTGTTCGCTTACTACTTCCTCGTTGCTTTTCCCCCCTATTTCAAGAAAGTCCGAAGAGACTTGGCGCGTGAGCAGATGCGGCGGAGGTCGCACGAAAAAATTTTAGACAGTACATGCAGATATTGGTCTACTGTTGTCTCTTCTATTTATGCTCATTTATATTTTTTGAAACACGTGATTCAATGTTTAAAAATAAACGTAAACGCATCATTCCCTCCGATTGTTGGTTTTGCCTAAATATTACACAATGTACATTGTCTTTTGCAGATATCTTGTTTAGTGTCTATGACACGTTGATATTCCGAAGTTATAGAAAATACACAAATAATAAACTAACATTTTCATAGCAAATTACATATAAATCGTTAACTTTTTAACTGGCAATAAATTAAGTTCTTAGATTCCAAGCCCTAGTAGCACACTTCGTTTTTTAAAGGTTGTAAAATGGTTATTAACGTTGTAACAACCGTTTAAAAACGTTTAAAGGTTATTTGTGCTACCTGGGAAGTGACACTTTTCTTAATGTTCACTTGAATAACTAATAAAAAGTATGAAAAAAGTATCCAAGTCCAAAAAAATAAAAACTCATGATTAATAGTTAAGAAATATTTTAAGTTCGGTACTTTTCTCACATAATCTTCCAGTTATTTCTTCTTCGTAGATATTTATTAAAATGTCTTTTTCACATTGCATGAGAAAAAATGATTCCAGGTTTGAGTTGCTCAAGCTTGAACAAAGTCTTGTCTTTATGATTTTGAGCTTGGAAAAGACTCTTTCACAGCTTACTTGCATTAAAGGGATTGTAAGAAGATATTTATAGACTTTATGCAGTTCTCTGTACTGCATCGAATACATATTATAATCATGAACTAGTTTAAATGCGCACTTTACGCAGGACTGGCATAATTGATTTTCAGTTCTGCAGTTTTGCCAATTTATTTCTTCTTCACTTTCCACCGACGAGTCTGTATCTGTACCAATTAATTTATTTGATTTCAAAGGTTCCAACATTTGAGGCCGAAATGAAGCAAATGAAAACAGTTCTTTAAGTTTGCTTGAGTCTAAGTTATGAACTAAATTAGAAATATATTTAAAATCGTAATGCTGTATATTATTTGTGTCAGCAAATGTTCGAGGATCAAACACATTTAATGACTGATAAAGGCTTTTGTGTTCTATAAAGCAATAGTCCAAGTTTTATATTACGGTGTCCATTACACTCAAAAATATTTTTGTACGAAATAGCTCTTTTTCCTTTTACAAGTTTTACTTCATTATCTTTCTTTTTGCCTAGAATCAACTTTTTCTTTTTCACTCTTTTTTCTGGAAGCTGTGTTTCTATTCCGATATCACTCATATCCTCAGATATTTTGTCCATCTCTTTCTGCATAAAAGTGACAAAATTTTGAGCTAAAGAATATACTTTTTCAAAAGAGTCTCTGCTGTCTTTTAAGAAATTAGTGGCCATTTCCACGTGGCGCCATGCTAGCGCATAATCTAAATTCTTAGATTGCAAGTAAGCTGATAAAGGAGTTGATACTTTAAAAATTTGTAGGAAAGTCATTGCAATTAGTATTGCCTCAAAAGAAATTAATTTTTTTAACATTCCATTTGCAACGCCACGAATTGTGGCGTTAAAATCCTTAGAATTACGGATAACCCGCTCGAAGATAATCGAGAGTATACTGTAATAGTTTTCAAATCATCACACTGAAACTCATAGATCATATTACAACTAATTATAAATCCATGTATTGTAATTCTATAATTTAGGATTATATATCTAAGAAAATATTTTCTTAATACAAAGAAAATGAAAATTAAAATGAGAAATTTACCGTTGAAAAGATTCGTTCTTATAGTGTATTCAATTTTTCTGAAGCTCCAAAATCACTTCTTCACTAATGCTAAAATCTATCCCAAATTACTCACTGATTCAACAGCACTCTCCCGAGACAAGCAGAAGACGTAAGTACCGTCAATACATCTCACCATTCTACTCGTATTCTTGACCATTGATATGTGCTGTCACTTTCACCCTCACATCCCTTTTTTATTGAGGAAACGCCCAGGAGATTCTGGGAAACAACGAGGGTCTGCTTTTGCTCTCGGGAGTGTAGGGATAGTGACTTTAGGGAGCAAAGATGAGCTACAGTAGATAGCGGAGCGCAGTGGACTGCTTTCCCTGCTTACAAAAGGGCGCCTACCCAACAGCCTTTAGGAGGGCATGAGATAGTGTTTCTTTATAAGCTATAGAAAGCCAAGAAAACATTATTTATAAAAAAAAGCAAACACATTGTGAAAACAGTAGAAGGGCGCCATTCGGGAGGGCGCACCGGGAAATCTCCCGGTCAAGTCTATAGCCAGTCCAGGCCTGGGTGGGTCCCCTATAACTCAAAGTGAGTTCCCCTAAACATTTTTGTCAATTGCATCACTGGGTATGTAAGAATGGTCTTTCAAAAAAAAAATGCTCAAAATTTAATGAAAATGTGTTCAAATAAAAAAAATCAAACATGAATGAGGTGTTTTCTCTGAGATATTTCGAAAAAAAAAAAAAAAAATGTTCGCTCGAATCAAACTTGCTCCTTCAAAAGTTATAAGTGAGGACAGGGGGAAACATTGGTAATTCGAAATTGAATGAAATATTATTCAAATCAAAAAGTCGAATATGGGAGTGTATTGTCCTCACTGAGGGCTTTCGATTTAAAAAAAAATTGAATTGGACTATGCACTCAAAAGTTATTGCGGGGGGGGGGGGGGGCGAAAAACTGACCAATAGACACATTGACAGGTACACGGTTTCCGCAGCTCAAAACCCAACTTTCCTGTTTTAAATTTTTCTGTGTATTTAACCCCTTCGGCCCTGAATTTTTAATTGGGTAGATAAAAAATCAATGAGTGGTTATATATGCTATAATGCACGTAAATATGCTAAATATGTAATATTATGAGATTCTACCAATTACGGAACTAATTAAAAAGTGTTCTAATAGTAGGACACCAGGCTGTTATTAAGTAAAAAAGAGAACATTTATTTCTAAGTATATTTATACTTATTTGGTGTGTAATTTTTTTAAACAATTCCTTTGCCCATGAAAACATAGATACACTTCACATTTTTCACAATAAGAAGTTGTTTTATAGGTGCAACCTTCTAATTTGCACCTCTGCTGTTTCGAACTTCTCTCAATCATGTGATTTATTAAATCAGACTTCACATCTCCACAGGGTCTAACAGATAGGTTTAATTTTTTCTTTGCTGGTGGTACAACAGGACTATTTCCTGATGGCCTCCCACGTTTAGTAGCGCCTGTTGCTTGTTTTGCGAATGCCAACGTTTCTGCTACATCAAACATGAAATCAAGCAAATCCATTTGATCTTTACGTGTAATTCCTAACGAAGCAGCATCCTGTTTATACTCTAACCAAGAGTTTGTTATAGCCATACTGAAATAGTGGAATATTTCTCTTCATCAGGTTACAAGTGCGGCAAATCATAATTTGATGGCTGCCATTCATCATCAGACCCATCTAAGTCTACATCTTCTAAATCAGAATCATCCGGACTATTTAGGCACTGAATGACTCCAACAAGGAGAACTTTTTACTTCACACATTGGCTAAGCAAATAAAAATGCATCTCAGTGTGCGTAATTTGATATAAACAGACAATAATATGCATCTACTTATTCAATAAAATCCTTAAAATATAAAACTATAGTCATGAGGCAATAATTTAACAGAAAGTAGTGTTTTGTTTTTAAACAAAACATGATTTTCGCACTACTAAGCACCTGATGTACTCTTAATAGAACATGAGAAAGAATGGGCCATGTGTGCTCCAAGGCCTGATGTCCTATTAGTAGAACAGATATAAAAATCGTATTAACAATTAAATTTACAGTTATTTTTTTCATTAAAAGTACTAAACTGGTCATAAAGAGTCTATTTGGTGCTGTGGAATTTTCATTAGGTGCAGGGAATGACATATAACAGCATTTTGAGCAGTAATAAAAACTGCATTTACCTTTTTGCTGCAAGTGGTGAGAAACCGACATTATCTTCTCTGCAGAACACATGCTGAAATCTACTGAGCAAAAATGGTACCCTATATGAATTCTTACATGTATTATGAGTAAGCCACTGGATTTTGAAGTTAAAATTCTTAAAAAGTAAAAATGTAGAGCATTATGAAGATTTGTTCTAATAATAGAACGCCAGGGCCGAAGGGGTTAATTATTTTTATTAAGTTGTGCTTTTTTGACTCAATTGTTTTGAGCGTTTTTTTGTTTTTTTTTCAGTGCATCAGGCCTTCTTTCATGATTTTTTTTACCTATTTTCTACTTTTACAGAAAAGTAAGCTAAAACTTGTATTGATTTACAATTTTGATAGGCTTTTCCTTCCCGTTGAGCATATAGCAGAACTAGTAAAAGTTATTCTAGTGTTTTTAAACAGTACAAAATTAACATGCAATATGTTTTACATTTACGTTACAGAGACTTTTCGCTACAGTGACCAATTTGTTTGAACGGCAGGGGTTTTTACAATGAATGCCGACTCTATTAGTATATTTTAAGAATAGAAATAATTATTTCCCTCTGCCATTGATGTTATTTCCGACGTGGATATAATTTTGCAGCTATTGATATTTACTAATTCGTTTTCTTTTAAAAATTATTTATTTTTTCTCGATTTCAATTTAAAAAAAAATAAATGTTTTTGCTAAGAGTTGGCAGATAGTGAAACTTCTTGTATCGATTTTTTTTTTCAATAAGAACTGATATCATAATCCATGACAATTTAATTTCTACCCCAAAGATTATTTCTTTCATTTTTTGTACATGAGCTCATATTAGCTGCTTTTCATACTTATTTAATTATCCCGAATTATTCATTTAGAAACACGTGCAATATATTTTAACGTATAATAATTAATACATACAACTTAGTTCAGTAAAAAACTTCAAATAACTAAAATTCTAAAATGAATTGTTATCAATCGTAAAAAGATAAAACTTTAACTTCTTTGTAAAGTTTTCGCTCCTCTGGATAAAGCTCTCTGCTTTACACATTATAGTCTTGACCAGCATTCTTTATTTTAGCTCATACAAGTAAAGGGTTAACGTAAAACATCTTACTTTCTTTGCAAATGACCAAACATGGAAACGATGCGATACCAAGCAAGTAGCGGAAGGGAGAATCTGGAGCTAGCTTTAATTTCTTGCCAAGTCTTCAAATTTGGCTCATTTTCGGACGACTTTAAGACCCCTTATCACGAAAACGAGGGGACGAGGGCACTTGATCTTTGGGCCAAAGACATGTCTCAGTATGCTCTTTCGAATGGTACCATTTTTAACTTTTTTCATTATTACTTAAGTCGAGTACTTTCCTGGTGAGTATTTTCGAAAATTCATTTTCAATTTGGTTTCAACTGTATAACCATCTTTAGATGCCATTTCAGCTAGTTAGGAAGTTAGGATATAATAGTGCTGCAAATAATAGCAATACCTATTTTCAGACAGGTAATTGACCTATTTTCTTAACGCCGAAAAACACTCATTTTTCAAAGTTTAGAGCCGAATTATGCGAAAACTGAAAGAGTGGTCATAGGTTTGTTAACGGATTGTGTTTCTGGGACAAGAAAGGCTTCTACTCCAACTAGTTTTGGATCTGGTCACTCATGGTGCAAGGAGATAATGACCCTCAAAATCACGTGATTTTGCGATTTCTGCAACTTCAGAGTCAAATATTTCGATGTGCAAAATATCAACCACACATATCTTTATGTTTTTGGATACTACTCTTTGGTGGGTATTTACTGATATATACACTACCGTGGTGCACCGTTTCCACAAGAAGATTTGGTTGGTCAAAGTTGCATTAAAAAACTATTTTTCGTACAACTTTGAGTGACCTCTGACCTTTGCGCCAAGAGTCGTCCACAAATATTTATGTACTTACAGTTAGTGGTGATAAAGTAGAACACAAAATAATTGTCAGTTCCACGGTTCACTCCTAAAGCAAAAAGTATTGGCTCATCTAAGTAGGCATGTTTTTATTGAAAAAAAGAGCAAAGTCCAACTTTGACCTCCCGAAACGGAAAGAAAAATTTTTTTTTTGAAAAAATAAAAAAACACGTGTTTAATAATTTTAAATAAAGACCATATTCTGAAATTTTCAGCAAAATCAAAAATGTCAAGTTTTTTGACTGCCTGATTCTTAAAAAAAACGGCTCTTAATTATAATAATGAAAAAAACTTTGTGTATAAAGTAAACCGGTTAAGTACTGTAGAGTGGTAGAGTTTCGAAGACTCGTCACGTGATAACCTGGCAAAAGTTTCGAAACTCGGCGAAATAACATCGCGCACATCCCAATAACCCGGCCACTATTTCGGCTCACATTAGACCGAGTTTTGAGATTCTTTTGAAGTCAGCAAAAGATGTGCTTTACTTTTACTATTTCATCAATTCATTTCTTGAAGCGATCTTTTGCATACGTTTAGTAAAAACGTAAAAATATATTTTTCTTTGTTACTTTTGACGTTAGTGAAAAAGAAGTAAACATATTACGATCTTAAGCATATTACGAAATGCTATGGATAAATATTGGTCATTCCATATAAAATCAACAAATTTTCAGAAATTTTCGTGCCGCACCATTTTTGATTTTTACAGCATGTAACTAAAACCGTATTTGTTTAAAATCACGCTATCATCGAGCACGTTCTTCGCAAAAAATTACATGCCGTGTTTGAGAATTCAAGCTTTTTGCACCCTTCTAGTGTTTAAATTATTTCAAAAGTTAAAAGTTGCTTTGAATTATACCATCAACAAATGAGCTATTTTGATTTTAAATTTCAACAATGTCTTTAATTTTAAACTTGATATTAGTAATTTTTTCGTAGTTAAATACTTTTCGGAAACATATATTTTTAACAAGTACGTACATAATTGTTTATTTTTTTATGTTCTCAAAATAAATATTTTTAAAAGTACTTTAATTTGATTTTGATACTTTCTAAGCACTAAAGAAGGCACCGAAAAATCACTGGGTTGGGACAGCTGCGCTGAAACGAAATCTTTGCACAATCCTGCTCCAAACTAATAATTTTCTGTATAATTTGTGCTCAGTTAAGCCGAACACCTGGAGAAAACTGAGCCACAGGTTTCATCCAGTGCCAAATCGGCGATCGTTGAAAGTTTGCTGTTGGGGGCTGTTATTTTTATGCAAAAACCCGTAAAAAACGAAAATAAAAGGCTTAAGTTTCATCCAACGCCTAATTAGCTATCGTCGAAAGTTTACGGAGGGGGGCTCTTTTTTTCTTGCTAATAGATGAATGCTAGAATATATCAAGCATATGTGGTGTCTGTGGGTCTGAAGTAGTGTCAAAAACTTTTTGTTTCATAACCTGGTCAAATCCAGAAAATTGCCCAAATATGGCAGGATGAAAAGCCTATTGCTCATCCATTACCCAGCAATATCTAACTCGCCTCTTTTTGGTGTACATTACGCCAAGTTTTTTGGACTGTTTTCAAATTGAAGATATCACTCAAATGGATCAGTCACATTATTCACTTAACTTGATCCCAACTGAACATGTAAGTATATATTAGTGTGAAATTCCTTCCAAGAACCTCCAAAAGCTAAAAAATACTTTAAAAGTGTGGCCTGCAATGCCACAAGACTCAATCAACACTTCTGTTAAATTCATGAAATCAAGATGTAAGGGATGCATGTCTGTCTGAAGTCGACCATACACCCTATAAGGAAAATCAAATATCCACAGGAGGTGATTTTATTTTTCCATCACTTTCAAATTTCTTTAAATTTGGTGTTGGTTTCAGTATTTTTTGAATAATCAACTGTCAAAAATATAATTTTGTACAAATTCTATTAATTTTTGATAAAAATTTGCATTTTATTTCGTTCATTATTCTTTTCTTTTGAATGATGTATTTTTCTATTTTTATTTTAAGGTATCTGCAGTTTAACAAATGACATTCCTGGAGATGAAAGAAAAGATATTGTGCGAAGATATGAATTGGGACGTCATGATAATGCCCATATATACCCTTGGGAAGATCCTGGATTTGAAGTTTATCATGTAACTGATAGATATGGGTTTTTGCAGTACGTAGTTTTACATTTTTATTATGTTAATGAGTTGTCTCTTTCATTAAAAAGTTTTTCTAAATTTAATATGTGTAAGCAATTTATGCTTGATTGTTTTCTTTTTCCATTTTAATGTGAAATATAATTTTAACATACCTCTTTTCTCTCCTAGTAATCATCGGCTTCCGGAGAAGTTAACTGCTCATGAGACTAAAGTAATTACTTACATATTTTTCATTATTACTTAGTTCTGTTAGTTATTTATGAGTGGTTAATAGTCATTTTTCAGCTCATGTAGAACTTATTTTCCTTAATTTCTGATTTTATTTTTTAAGGTGCGAGAACTTGAAAGTGAAAGACTAAATAAATGGCTGAAAATGTTAAAAAATTGGGATAAATACAGTGGTGGAGAAAAGGTAAGTTATATATACATATTGATGCATATGTACATATTGATGCTTTACATATTGATGCATATGTAAAGAATCCAGAAATTGTAACAGATGACTCAGGCAATAGAGATTTAAATTTCAGACAGCCGTAACATCTACGGGCCCGTCACTTCCAGTTTTTATGGGGGGGCAAAGGCTGCAAACACAATGCAATTTCATCGATAAATAATAAAAACCACTCTTACTAATAAATATGCAAATACATTGGTTTGAAATAATTTAAAAAAAAAAGAAGTCAAAGTATAATGAATGAACATTTAACAAAGGTCAAAATATAATAAGTGTTGACAAAAGCAGTATAAAAAGAAATTCCCTTTGCAATTTCATTCATTATAAGTACTATAAATCTCATCCTCACAACTGTAAGCAGCTGGCTATTTTTCCCCAGAACTACACACTGAATGAAAGTACATTTTTCAGTAGCTGGAGCTGTTTAGATTATTAAAAAGGTCATAGCAGTAACATCATGTTTTGGAAATAGATCTTTACTGTCGAAAAAATTATTGAAGAAATCATAAAGAATTTGAATCTCTTGTTTTTTTTTTCTGCTGTTTTTTGGAAATTTTTCTTTTGACCCAGGTAGTACAACAGTTGAACCACAGATTTCTTTTCCATTGAAAAGAGAAGGTATAAACTCATACCAGACGTATGAAACCTTGAAAAAATCCCTGGCTCCAAAGGGTTCAAGTGAAAATTTCAACCACGTCCTCTGAAAAAAAAAGACTTATGGTACAACATGTGTACCGCTCGGTTCCTAAAGGTTAAAGCAGAATTTTTGCCTACTCATTTACAAAAACGTATTAGCTATTATCACTCTCACTATTTAGGTGCCTCGTTTACAAAAGACTGACTTTTAGAAGAACATTTTTACTATCATCTACAACAGTATAAGAACTCTACTAAAAAATGATAAAATATTTTACTAACTTAACGCCCTTGTGCAAATTAATTGAAGCAAAGTACTTTTTCATTAATTTTAAAATCATTCCTAGTGTTCTTCACCAATCATACTAAAATTTGTAAAAATATCGATGTGACGAATAAATCTTTTCCCCATCATCAATTTCTACAAAGAGAGTACATGAATTTCTGTGGTTGAAAGCTGTGCCTATGATCACGTCAATTGAGATTTCACTGCGCTGGATGTGACATTGCGAAAGCGTACAAAGATTGTTACTCTTTTTGAACATACGCCAAAGACTTATAGAGAGATTTCGAAGATAAATGGCATTAATATTGCAGCTGTGAGCCGTATTGTAAAACAAAATGAAGAAACAAGATTCATATCTCATAAGTGGAGAAGGTAATGGGGTAGAAAATCGAAAACAACACCACTCTCGAAAGACGGTGTCCCTGTACTCTCGCCCATATTCCCCAGGGGCTATTCTTATCGAGAAGAAGATGGACATGAACTTTCAATGGGGGGCGTGGGGCTTATGAATCAAACTCTGAGGTGAAGCGGCGTAGGGATTTTCCGTAGGGGAAACCGGTTGATTTTCCCTATTGAGAGAATCTTTTCCCTCTTTAGAGCACGTGCACCCCCTTTTTTTAGCATTCACGTTTTCTGGTTCAGAAGATTCATTGATTCAACCCGTGGAGGGAACTTATTAGTCCATAATGATTTTTTGTTCAGAATAAAAAGCAAATCCACCGAAAGAGAATATTGGAAATGCGCCAGCATAAATTGCCGAGCTTCTATTATTTTAAGTAAAGGACAGTTTAAATGTATGAACGGGCAACATACACATTAGGGTGGAGCGAAAAAAACAAAGTTTTTTTTTTTGTTCGAATCGTAATAGTGCAGAAAAGTTGCGATTGGTGAAGACTTACAAAACAAAGCAAAATTTTTTGAAATCAAATAATATCTTCCGATCCCGCAACAAGCCTGAAATTTTGAAAAAATGAAAAATTTCATGTGTTTTTAGCGATTTTTAAAAAATTTTGTTCAATGTTTTATTTTAGTACTCTTGGACGGAAAAGTTACGGTTGGTTAAGGCTTCTGAAATTTTAAAAAATATATTGAGATTGAATAATACTTTCTGATCCAGGAACAAGCCAGAAAAACCAAAAAATTGGATATTTTCAGCTTTTTTTTTGGGGGGGGGGGATTAAAAGAAGTTTTAAAAACTGTTCTCATTTTTTTTTCTTCTTTTTTACCCGGTATCAGAGCGTAAAGAATTTTAAAAAACACTATATAACTCTTAAACATTAATTTTTTTCTTGATTTTTTAAGTATCTTCTAAACATGCAAAACTACCATTCTTTACAACAATGAAACATTTTCAAATAATAGAAACTGTTACCTAACCTGACTGACTACCCACAGAATACTTTAACATTAATTTAACTAAAAAACTAATTTTTGTTCAGTCTTTAACTTTAAACATAGTTTAGGTAGTGACTAAGACTGCAAAAGGCAATCAAAATTAAGAAACTAACATATAATGAGGTACGTATTAAAACAGTTTATCGTTTAGAGATAAAAAATATTGTTCATCTTATGAGTGAGTGTTTTGTTCAGCGGATCTAAATGTTTAAAATTTTATGTAAATGTTATCTATTATTTTTTGCTTTTTAGTTGCTTTAAGGTTGTGTTGGGTCCTACAGTAACACAGTCCCAAGCAAAGTGGGGCAAGGTGTAACAAAAATTAAGGATTGGATAGTATTTGACAAGGAGAGAGCTCTGCGGGGAAGGCCTGCCCCACACACCCCCATTAGCTTTATGCAAAAAATATTAAAACATGTTATCATGAAAACTGAACATTTGAAACATGATTGAAGAGATACTTGTGCTTAAAAGGTTACCGTAGAGCATCTAGATGATGATTTTGGAACACATTTGATGTGAAAGCCATAAATATAATGAATTTATTAGTCTAAAAGACAAAACAAATTTTAGATTTTGTTGATTTCTAATTTTTCATACACAAAATTATTTTTAAATAAAAAACAAAACCGACATTGAATACATAATATTTACGTACAACTTCTTATCCATACCTATTAATTAAATTTGTTCAACTTTTTCAGTACAAAAATCCACTGAACAACACACTCACTCATAAGATGAACAATATTTTTTATCTCTAAACAATAAACTATTTTAATGCGTACCTCATTATATGTTAGTTTCTTAATTTTTAATTGCCTTTTGCAGTCTTATTCTATACATTACTTAATCTAACTAGGTTTAATTTTCAAGACTGAACAAAAATTAGTTTTAAATTAAATTAATGTTAAAGGATTCTGTGGGAAGTCAGTTAGGTTGGTAACAGTTTATAGAAGGCACATACTTCAAAAGGCGGTTAAGAAATTGTATATAGTTAGGTATTAAAATTGTTTATAGTTTAGTGATTAAAATTAGCGTTTATTTTGCGCGTGGGTGTTTTATTTAGTGGGTTTTTGTACTGGATTGTATAAATTTTGTAAAATATTTTATAATTTTCTATTATTTAAAAATTTTTCATTGTTGTAAAGAATGGTAGTTTTGCATGTTTAGAAGATACTTAAAAAATCAAGAAAAAAAAATGTTTAAGAGGCAAAGTGCTTTTTAAAATTCTTTATGCTATGATACTGGGTAAAAAAGAAGAAAAAAAAACTGAGAACAGTTTTAAAAACTTTTTTTTGATCCTCCCCAAAAAAGCTGAAAATATCCAATTTTTTGGATTTTCTGGCTTGTTCCGGGATTAGAAAGTATTATTCAATCTCAATATATTTTTTTTAATTTCAGAAGCCTTCACCAATCGTAACTTTTCCGTCCAAGAGTATTAAAATAAGACATTGAACAAAATTTTTAAAAAATCGCTAAAAACACATGAAATTTTTCATTTTTTTTTTAATTTCAGGCTTGTTGCGGGATCGGAAGATATCCGATTTTAAAATTTTTTATTTTGTTTTGTAAGTTTTCACCAATCGCAACTTTTACGCACTGTTACGATTCGAAAATAAAAACTTTGTTTTTTTCGCTCCACCCTAATACACATGCACCTGATTTGGCGAAAAAAACGAGAAAAGAATTTTATGATCAAGTGAAAAAGAGGAGTTATTTTCACGAGTTTTCGACGTGAATTATTAAGACATATATTGATGAACTTAATTCTTTATGAAAAGTTGCAACACCATCCTATAACTATGTAAAAAGCTTGAATAACCAATTAAATCCTGGTCGACGTTCGTTCCAGGTCGTAAAAAATCGATAGTTGTGCATAAAAACATCGATATTGCCAGCGAACTGAAAAGGTCTGATCTTAATGTAATATACCGTGAGATTGAGGCATCTTTAGGAGTTAATTTTCAATTTAAGTACTCTATACAATTACTATTAAATTACTTTTAATTATTCTATACAAATCCACAGTTTGCGTCGGATTTTCATCAAACTCGACACAGAGGTTCCTTGATGCCATAGAACTCTCATAGGTGGGGTCTTGAAATTTAAAAAAATCTAAAAAGCTCAAATTTAAATTTTTTGTCAGAAAATGACCCTTTTATGGTAATCGAGCCTATTTTTGTTGTAATCGAGATAGGCCTTTTAGCATTAAATTGATAAAATTTAAGATTTTTAAATGTGAGCATTTTCCAACATAGATTAAAACAATGAATTTTCATTTCAAGGCTCACCTATTTTATTTTAGCATGAAACAAAACTATTTTATTTTAGCTAAAACAAATAACATTCATGTTCTCATTTGTCACAAAATATGTATGATACAGAAAAATGAGGGGCTCCTACTGAGAGACATTTACTTCCAATTTTTGCGAGCATTTTTTGGTTCTCCTATTATGGGAATTATGCACAAATATGGATTAAAAGCCTCATACGTAGTTTGTAGTATTAACAGTGAAAAAAAGACAGAGAGAAGAGAAGAGAAACCTTAAACGGGTATTGATTTCTTGCTTTGACGGGATTTCTCTGAAATACCCACCAAACGCTCCACATAAAAATAATGATACCGAAATTTATATGTTTTTAACACGCTTTTAATAATTTCGCTTGATACGGCTGATTCCAATAATATGAATTGGAACAGCTTATTCAGAAATGAATCAGAAAGTCAAATCCGCTAAAAGAAACACTTAAAATTTAAAATATTCTACTAATAATAGATGCAAACATATACAGAAAGAATTTTGCAAATATGTGCCCTTAATATATAGAGGCAAAAGATGAACTTTCTCCCTTCATAATATTTGTAAAAATATGCAAAGGATCATAGGCGTAACTTGGCCTCGAAAAGTAGGGGGGCAAACTTTTTTGAAGGATTTTTTTTTTTTTCAATTCAAATAATGCAAAAACGTACTTTTTCAAAAAAAAAATAAATAAATAAATAATAATAAAAATAATAATGATGATGATGATAATAATAAAATAAATTCAAAAAATCGTTATAACTTTTTACGGAATGTATATGTTAATGTTTAAACAGAACAAGGCAACAGAGAGTAACGAGTAAATCTAAGAGAAAACTTACTAAGGGATTAGTTGCTAAAATTTCACATGTTAAATAGGCATTGTTCGTTTATTCGGAATATTTCTTGAGGTACATTTTCTATAACTAAGGAATTCAGGAAACAGAAATTAGTAAAATGTTAATATTTGTAAATGAATTAGTGAAAAGGTAGTTAATAATTTGTTAAAAAAGATGTCTCCCCACTTCACACACATTCGAAGTAAATTAGTACGTAATATTTCTTTTCTTTTCAGTAGATTATTTGGCTCTTCAAAAACTTTTTGAGAGTGTGATGAAAACTTTTTTAATAAAAAACAGATGGGGGGGGGGCAATTTTTACTCTCCCCTACCCCAAATCTAAGTCGGATGTCTTTTAATCCATAAGCCTACTTCTTCCGTCCTTCGAATAGTACCTCTGCGGTGCAGTTTCAAAACAAACTGCAGGTTGAAATTACTAATTGGTGGCTGAGTACAAAGTTTTTGAATATTCATAATAATTGCATCTGTAAAACACTAATTATATTTTATTATCGTTTGAAAATAAGGTATACATCATTAAACAAGCAATTTTAAAACAAATTCCTTGCTAAAAAAACTAGGGGGCAAAATAATAGCTGTTCCCCTGGACCAAAAAAAAGTAGGGGGGCATTTGCCCCCCTATGCCCCCCTCAGATTACGCCACTGCGAAGGATGTTGCAGATTGGAAAATGTAAATAATATTTTATCTCATTTAAGTGTTCGAAATCGGTGGCAAAATTACACACATTGCTAAATAGCAGAAAATAATTATTTTTATAAATACGATTTTAAATTTACCAATATTTTTAAAACGGTCAAAAAATTGAGGAACAATTTCTCCTCACGGGGTTTGAGTTCTCTCTAACCATAAAAGGTGTAAAGATTAGCAATCCGTAAGAAAACTTACAACATCAGCTAATAATATACTTCAGTGCAATAGGGAAGTTTTCGATTTTTCAATTTTATTTTTATATGATAGAGCAACATACATGAACATCAACGGCGAAAAAAATTTTGCGCTGCAACAAGTAGTTTTTTTAAAAATAATTTTTAAATTTCAAGCAGGGGTGACGTCACTGGGCACTCATTGGCGCTTTTGAACTTTCTACTAAGGCGAAGAAAGAGCGAGAAGCTTTAGATGCAAGGAGCTCGAGAAACCGGTTTCTCCGGCTTCCGCACTGTTGTTCGCTCTGCACTGCCGTAATTTTTTTTCCTCGCCAAGTGATGCGTTCTAAAAATTTGAATACGAATTTCGCCAAAAAATATCAAAACAATCACCCCTAGCAGGGTATTAGATTGCTCTTTGATAAATCCAGTTTTAAATAATGAATTAGTAGACTTTAAGGTATTGATTACGGAAGGAGAAAATCCCACAATGAAACGATAATATAGCAAAAATCAAATTTTTATGGATGAAAGGCTGAAAGTTACTACCATCCGACGTCACGGGTTTCGGTTTCAAGGCGCGCTTTTTTTGCGCGTGGGTTTTTAAAAAAATCATTAAGAATCAACCGTTGTGTTTTAAAATTCGGCAATGGTGAATTTTTGTGTTTTGTAAGCCTCTTAACAATATTTAGTAGTTAAAAAAGGGATATTCAATAGGTCACAACTACCCTATTAAACTATCGGTTATATTTTAATGGAACTACTTATGAACTTTTTCTTCTGCCCCGGGATTTTAGATAATGAGGAATATTTTTTTTAATTTTTAGTCCTTTTTAGTAACATGGTAAATGGAATACTTTTTTTTTACTTATTTAAATAATTATTTATGATTAATTATTTTCTGAAACAGCACATCCATAACACCTATATTTTAAACATCAATCTCATATGCAATAGCATTTAAAATGTTTTGATTTGAAAAAATAAATAAATAAAATAGACTGAATAAAATATTTCTGGTTGGGATCTATAATTATTTTGAAAACGTCCTCCCGAATAATAAAGTGTTTAAGTAACATTTACTTCTATTTAAAGTAGAAAGTGTGTTATCTTCAAGAATTTAAAAATATTTATTTCAAAAAAGTTGTCGAGCAACCTCAAACATAGAACATAACTTAATTTCAAAGATATACAATACGTATTAACAATTTGTGGTTCAAAATGGCGGTCTACGGACTATGCCGGGAAAAAAATCCAAAAAATTATCCCTCGCGAAGAAGCTTTCCTTCAAGTAGGAGGGGAAGACGTCTATTGTGTTCTTATCTGCTCGTCTCCCATTGTCCTTTGAAACCCTAATCCGGTCAGTGGAGGGATCCTGACAGCAACACCCAAGGGAGTTTGGGTGAGATTGGGGGTGAATCCGAAAGATTAGTGCAGTACTTAATAGATATTTAAAATAGCATGAAATAAATATTAACTCATTTACTGCTCGGAGGCACCTTATTGCAGTCGATTGATCTGCCTGTCAGCCTGAAGAAACAGCTTCTGACCCAACCAATGAATAAAAAACTCTACTTGTGGGCTTTAAAATATAAGAATTGAAGTATTGAAAATTGGAGGAAAGTACGATTTAGGGAAGAAAGTCGTTTCACTGGTCCAAAGCCAACTAATTCAAAACATGATGAAATCTCCAGGCGAAAGAGTTCTGTAATTTTTTCTGTCAATTTGTAAAACACCATCAAAAGATGTTTTGGGGTTTTTTCGGTTACAATGGGGTTAGTATTTTGAAGCCAGTTGAGATTATGGCTCGTTTTGAGCAATAAATTATTATTCTGGAGAAAAAGGCTTTATCAGGAGAGTTGAGAAAACGATAGCCAGATGGAACAGGGATTTTCCAGCAAGATTTAGCTCCTTGCCATACGTCCAAAATGACCAAGAAATTCATGTTTGAGAACCAAACTGAGACATTAGAATAGCCTGGGAACTCTTCTGACATCAACCCATTCGATAATCTTGGGGCTATATGCAAGAATAGCATATTGCATAAGCACTGTTCAACTGTGGAGATGTTAATCACTGAGCTAATTCATGTCTGGTACAAAGACACAAATATTGCAAATAGTCCAGTCAAATTAGACATTAAAATCGCAAATCGCGATGTAGTTCTGAATTTTTAATATGTTGTTTGGGTCCCTTAGGGTAGTGTAAATCTAAGTTTGCACCTTTCTAAAACCTGTTCTCGCTGCGAAATTTACCGGCTTTTTTTAGTTTTTTCTTTATAACTCCTAAAGTATGCAACTTTTGATTATACATGTAAGTACCCATTTTAAAGAGCACTGCATTTACAACAAGATAAGTTCAAGTGGCGTTCTGTAGGACCAATAGTTTAGAAGATATCGTGCTTCAAAAATTGGTCATTTTTGGCGAAAAATGAAAGAATTATGCTTTGATCCTATTTTTGACCAAATATCAACATAAATTCCTATTCTACAAGATATGAACATGATTGTAAAAAAATCGTGGATTACATGCCAAATTTGTCTAAACATTAATAAAGAGTAGTGGAGGTCGTATTACGTGCTAAAATCTTTTAGTTGCATATAAATTTACTTAAAATAGCATTACTTCATGTTTTTTTTTTAATTTTTTGAGTTTGTGTCAATTAATTTGCACAAGGGTGTGGATGAGATGTATTTGTTTCTTTTTTTATGCTGTATCTTTGGTTTGATTGTTTGTACATTTATCAATTTTGATTTAATAGTTAAAAAGAAGAATATACAAAGGAATACCAAACGCAGTTCGTGGTGAAGTATGGTGTCGTGTTCTTGAAGTAACTCAAATTAAACAGGAGCAAGAAGGCAAATACATAGTAAGTTTCTATTTACCTAAAAAAGTAAAGAAAACAGTATAGTTATTCGCTAGTTAAGCCACTCCTTGACTGGATGTTTGAATTTAAAATAAATGAAAAGTTTTTAAACCCAACTTGTGTTTTTTGACAGCATATTAATGTATTTATGAATTGAAATAATTTTTTCTGTGTTTTCTGAATTAAGTAAACATAAACATACAAATGGGTCAAACACACAGTAATGGGGCACTTTATTACACTTATTGGCCGTGAGATCATATGGTTATTGGCAATGTTGTCCAATTTTTTCCATCTCTGAAAAAATACCAACTTAAAAAAAACTGGAAAAAATTACCCCGGCCAAAATATTTTGTTCATTTTGTTTTTTTTTTTTTTTTTGTAACTAAAAATTCTCGACTGAAAATGAATACATTAGCGCAGTAACAAATATGTTGATTCTTCTCATTGAAGGAATATTTTTTCATCAAATTATCACATTCAGTTGTATGTATACAACATTATATGGTTTAGTTTATTTAAAAGCTATTTTGTTTTTCTATGGTAGCACATTTATAAAAATGAATATTAACATTAAATATCAATGCATTTAGTAGCAATCATTAAAAATCTACAGCTGTTTTAAAATATTAAAAAAAATTATAAAATGTGTGGTACAAATATGAAATATCTGATGATGAAATTTTAAAAATTGCATTAGTATAAAAAATGTTATATTTGATTAAAATTGTAAAACTGAAGTAATTTCATAAATCAGTGACCACTTAACGGTATATCACAAAGCTTTTTAGCTCTATCTTTTTCTAAGTTTTTAAGGGGTTACAGTACCTTTCTAACAAATTTCTTTAATTCAAGTGAAACAGTTAATTCTTTGAAATCTTTGTTTCTACACTTGTTTTACAATCAATAATTTATTTTCAAACATTAAAAATTTTGAAAACTTTTTTTGAAAATTTGAAATATTTAAGAAAATTTCAATTTTTTAAAAATCCCAAGGCTTTTTTGTTTCTGCACTAATTTCAAAATTTCTTTTTGAGAAATGATCACAAGGATTACCTCAAAAAATCTGTGCATTCATTTTCTTATATTTTGATTTGAAAATATTTTGTGACCTTTTATGTAGAAAATTCTTAGAAAATTTAGTTTTTCGAGGTTTAACAAACTCTAAAAATTTTTGTAATTTATAAAACGCTTATTCAATGCACAGTTTTGTTTAGGGATGGACCGGATAGTGATTTTGCTGGATACCGGATATCGGATATCGGTGGATCATCAAACGCCGGATACCGGATATCCGGTCGGATATCCTGCGAATATTTGGCATTACAATTACATTGCATGTTCGCTTATTTTTATGTAATGCAGCTTCAAAACAATAAATCAAAGTTGTTTCTCGCATAATTTCTTTAAGAACATGTTAAATACATTTAAATTAATTTTTAAAGCCTCTATTTTATTTGTACAGGAGTAGCGCTACATATGAAATGAATCACTAGCATATTGTGATTTCTTTCTAAATAATGTATTTTTATCAAAATAGACGAAACTTTAAAAGATTGAATTAAATATTTCTGTATATACTCAAAGTTTAAACTTTTAATTATTCTTAGTTTAAATTTTAAAGCTTTTCTGTTTCAATATCATTTCAATATGTTTCTATGTAAATGATACAGTTATTAAATATTTCACCAATATTAAAAAAGAAAAAAACAAAGAAAGAAAAAAAAGGAAAAAAAAAACTAAGCTCAGATAAACGTTTTTTTTTTCTAATTGATACATGTTTTATTAGAATTTTATGAATTTAAACTTCATTACAAAGTAACACATTTTCTTATTTCTAATTTTTCAATAATATAAAGCAAAATTTTGCTTTGAAATTCTTTTTTTTAAAGAATAATATGCATGTAATTTTTCTAACATACAAGTTAAAGAAGAAAATATTAAAACACGACCAGTGTGTTAAATAATAATAATAATAATAAAGCTATACTCAAATAATTAGTTAAAAATTTTATATAACTCCAAAAAACAAAGGAACATGTTTTCTGAAGATTCAAATCAGCAGTTTAAATATACTTTTAAGAGGTATGCTAAAGTTGTTCACTTTTTAAAAAACAAATGAGTAAACTTTACTTAAATAATCAACTTGAAATTTTACTTTAGTTCCAAAAAATTAAGATACACATTCTTAAAAGTGGCAAATTATCATTTTAAATACATTAAGGGTCAAGCTAAACATATTCACTTTTTTAAAAACAAATTAATAAACTAATTCTTAAACGATCACCTCGAAATTCAACTTCATTTTGAAAAAATAAAGATATAGTCCCAGATGCAAATGTTATATTTATGGGGTATTCCAGTCTAAATGGTACAAATCATGTCTGAAATTGTTGAGTTAAGTTTATCAAATGAAGTAATTTTTGCCAACTAATCATTGTTTTAAAAATTATTTTCTGTTTATTTGTGCATAATAAAGTGTAAATGGCTTGTATATATGAGTCATTCATTTAGGGTTTTGAATAATTCGACCACTTTGTGTAACAGAGGAGACAAATGAGGTTTGAAAAATATATTTCTAATCGTAAAGAAAAGTTAATTACAGAACAAGTATAAAATGAACTAAGCATCCTAAAACTAATTCTGTCTGCAATTCCAAGAAAAAATATTTTTTGCACTATTAATGCGACTGTAACAGAGTGGACATCCCACAGTGCAAATTAACTATCATCAGCAAAGAATTTTAGGCTTATCTTAGTTACTGATTATATAATTCAATGTATCAAAGTAATCAAAGCAGATACATTACTTGTACTTATTTAAAAAAATATCACATTGAATGCGATTGCTTATTTTATTTCTGAAAGGCTTGTAACAGAGTGGACAGTTTGAAACATAAAAAAAATCCAGGAACAAAGATAAATAGGTGTTTTTCCCAAGATTTTTTTGTTTACATACATAAAAATCAGCAGAAAGGGTGTCAGAAGCATTTTTTGTGCTGTGCATTGCAAATGATTTTGTTGTTGCATTTCAGCTTAATCTTAAATTGCATTTTAAGTCCTAGCAATTTGAAGCTGGGGCAGATCATTTTTTCCTTCTTTTGCCAAAGAATTTTTTTTGTGGGGGGGGGGGTCCTTTATAAATGGCTTATGCCTAAATAAGTAATACTTGGTTACACACAATTAGATGGAGAACAAATAAAAAAAATATAATTAATTGGTGGTAAACATTAAAATTCCCAAAATTCTGAAGTATCGGGACTGATTTGTACCATTTTCGCTGAAATGACCGATATATTATCATTATTATTTAAAATTATTCTAAATATGTTCACTTTAAAAAATAAATTAATAAACTTATATCTAAATAATTAACTTAAAGTTTTACTTAAATTCTAAAAGACGATACACTTTCTAATGATGCAAATTAACATCTTAAATACAGTCAAGTCTCAATAGCTCATAGTCCCAAGGGACCGGCTAAAAACTTAGAGTTATTGATAGTTCGAGTTACAAGCAGTTCCTACCGTCTTTTCAAGAATTTGGGACCAAATGAAAACTTTGAAATGAAGGTATATTTGAGTTTATAAAGCTTTGAGTTATCGAAACTCAATTGAATGTTATTGAGGGTCATGCTCAACATGTTCTCGAGGAGTTACGGAGCGGCGTGACAGACGTGAAAAGATTCTAATAGCAGAGAAATATCTTTTCTGAAAGGAAGGTATTACAAAAAGAAAGAACGAAACAAAGTGCAAAATTCAAAATTTCTTTACACACATTTAAACTCTTTCAAAAAAAAAAGGCATGGTTTTAAGTTGCGACGATTCATGGGGACAGATGTTTTCATTATCTAAAAGAAAACTTTCGTCAATGTTAGATAGGTTATTTAGTGTATGTTATTTTCAATTATAATAAAGCAATAATAGTGGCAAAGTAAAAAATATCTAATTACAACATCATTGGGTGTTAATAGATCGCAATTTTTGTTAGAAGCACAAAAACTAAAAATAAAAGAATTCAATAAATAAAATAATTTGAGAATTTATATTAAAAGCTACTGCGATTAATTTTTATGAACTAACGATGTGATCGTAAGTTTTTTTCAAACTTTTGTCGCACATTAATCCTTGAAGGTTTGTAGCCTTTTCTTTCTAAATATTTTAACTAAAATATTTTTGAAAAGCTGAAGACAATCATATATTATCTGGCAATTGTGAAAAATCAAATATGCAGAATGCTTCCATGTCCAGTACACAGTTGGAGGAATAACACAATTTTTGTTTTAGAAGCAAAAATTGGTAAAAAGGAAAGATGAAAAGTCATTACATCATCTAAAAGGTTTATCAAACAATGAAATTTTTAACTAAGATTTTTATAAAAAAGAAAATATTTAATTAGGTCCTCACATCATACCGGATAACCCTCACATCAATTCCGGATATTCCCCACATCAATACCGGATACTTAGCCGGATATCCTGCAAAAATCTTCCGGATATCCGTATCCGGGGCGGTCAGCCGGATCGGATATGCGGAAGTACCGGATACTTAAAATATCAGCCGGATAGGTCGGATACCGGATAGTTACCGGATATCCGGTCCATCCCTAGTTTTGTTAAATATATTATCCTGAGTGTAAAAAATATTGCTTTAAAGTTATATCTTTAATAGAAAAAATTCCTTAGCATTTCCAGTAACATAGAAACACTAAAAACTGATCACCGAGAAAAGCACTTTAAAGTTTTGCTTTTCCATTAGAACACATAGCATGCATGCCCTAAAGTCACTCCATAACTTTTTAAATAATTTAGCTAGAACAATACTATTTTTTCTGAGTGTTTGAAATAACTTTTACTTTTGAAATAAGCAATAAAAATTTTTTTGGTCTTTTGGTCATTTTGAGGTACTGTAACCCTTTAAATACAGTAACCCCTCGTTATATCGCGCTTTTTGGGGGACACGAAAAAAGCGCGGTATATCCGAAAGTGCGATGTAACTGAGGTCATTAAAAATAGTTTCTATCCAGCTTACAAGTAAATTATACGTGCACATACATAAAAATTCATTTATTTGAACATTAGATTTTAGGGTGTGTGTTTTCTTGACATTTACCAGGTGCGTTTCACTCATTATATCAATACAAAAGAAAGTGTTCAGTAGTTTCCAAACTGTCTCTGCAATATGCAAGTTTGGGTGACAGGGATTTGCTGCTTCTTTTCAGCGAATTCAGAAGAATAGAAGAACCTTCGTTTTGTTCATTGATGACAAAATAAATGAGAAAGACCTTTTCTGAGCACCTTACATATTTTCTCATAAATGGTTTCGAGCTAAAAGTTTTTTTTTTGGGGGAGACAAAAGAAAAGAGCGATATATCCGAATGAGCGATATAACAAGGGGCTACTGTATCACCTAATTCAAGACAAATTTGGCAACAAAAATGAGAGGCCAAATTCAGTGTCAAGTTGGCAATATTTAGCAAAATTCCCGTAGAATCAACTTTAAAATTGTAAGGGACAATTACTACAATTTCGCTGACAGTTATTGGCCACACCAAAATCTTTAGGGTATACCAAGTTATTATATTGCACCTCAAATCAACTTATTAGGCATTCCATTTCTATATGTTTTCAGATTTTAATAACTGCACTTCATTATGTTTTTAAAATATTGTATGAAAAAAATCTTAAGTGTTAATATTTTCATAAGAAAATGAACTGCTTTTGCTCTGACAGCAAGAAATCACAAAATAATCAAATCACCCAGCACAAATTCTTTGAAATGTTTTTAACACTAATAAAACAGCCTTTATATGTTTTTTTTTAATCCTAGCTTTTGACCAGAAGTTTGCTAAATTTTTAGTTTAAAATGTAAAATTGCCAATAACTGAATGGGTTTCAATAACTATAACTCTTTACCCTGTTTGAAAAAAATGTTTTTAAACATGTGTGTGAACTAACATGTTTATATCTATATTAATTTAGGAAATGAGAGAGAAAGCAAAACTTTTATCTCCTGACATTAAACAAATTGATTTAGATGTAAATCGTACTTACAGAAACCATATAATGTTTCGAGAGAGGTATTGTGTGAAGTAAGTATTTTAAAAGTATTGTTTTTGAATTTTGAAAGTCGATTTTAATGTTTACTAATCTTTAACTTTCATTTTGTCAGGCAACAAGCTTTATTTAATGTTCTGGCAGCTTATTCTATATACAATATGGTTAGTATATTTTCTTAAATTTATTTAGTTTTATTCATCAGCCTTATAACAACTTACTTCTCTTCATTTAAAAAAAAAAATGATGTACTATATATGATCTAATATGTGGTCTAATGAGTTTTTGGCTGTTTATAAGGGATATTAACATAATCAGTAAGACTACTTATTTACTTCTACCACCCTATCCTACAATCATTGTTAAGAACTTAAATCTTACTTCATATATAATTGAGTCATTCTTTTTTGATATCTTGAACTTTGGAGTTTTTATGTCATTACGTAAAATGTTTTGTGTATGTTTATATTTGCATCACTAGCACAACATTTTTTTTTCTTGATGGGGGGGGGGGGTGTCATGATATGCCTTAGGTGCATATTAACTACAGGGCGGCTGTCACTGCTGAATAAAAAAGTGACTATTTTGAAGCAATGGTGACTATTTTAGCCAAAGAGGAATCAAGAAGACCATTACACTTTTGATTGTAAAAAACTGAATATTGTAGTAAAAATGTGACTAAAAAAATGAAAACTTCCTTTTCTTTCATTCTTTTTTTAGGCCAAAGAGAAGCAAATATACCCATGAGTCATCTATCTACTCTCCCCATCTAGTCCCCATCTATCTACTCTCCCCCCCCCCCAAAAAAAAAAAAGAATCAAGAATGCTTTTCTGCATTTTTATGTTTTTTTGAGCACACATGTTTTAAAGCTGGAAAATGAAAGGTAGTAAGGGTATTCACTATCGGAGATGGGAGATGTTCATAATTTGGTTGGAAAATTTTTGTGTTTGTATTAGCGACTTACGGAAGGAATTGTTTTTGTGATTGCACTTTTGTAATAAATAGGGTAGTTTTTGCAGAGTTCATTTTTGCTACTATGATTTTTGTTGACTTGTTATTGTTTTAAATGAATGTCAATTTCTTGTTATTAATTTTGTTTCTTTTTTTTCTGAATGAGGGCTAATTTTCTTGCAATCAAGAAGGAATACAGCGTTTCTAGCACTTTTATGCAATCCGCCTTTTACTATTGTCTATAGTTGATGGTTTGACAATGTAAAATTATAGCAAAATATGTCAGTTTGGTCAATTTTCCATGGATTTCTACTCGTGTCCTTTCAGCGCTTTTACATCGAATACCACTTTCTCTTGAAGTTTCTGGTTATGGGTTAATATGCAAGTCTTATTTCTTCAAATATAACTTACTTCCCCTGAAAAGTTTGTCACCGCATTTTCAAAGTGACTGTGTACATAAAATCAATCTACATGAAAACTGCATGTAGAACTGGTCCCTGCCAATGACATCTTTTAAACTTTCATTATGTGCAATGTCAAGGTGAAAATGGCTAGTTCTTTAGCATTTACCAGAGAGTTTATTTGTTTGAGTTATGTTTTATGCATTGATTTCTGTTTTTTCTTCTGCTGTTGTCCAAAGAAAAAAATAATTAGGGGAGAAGGTTTTTCTGGTGTATGTAATGTCCTTATCTACATTAAGTTGGAGCTTTTTGATAACAGAAATTTGAACTAAGTTCAATAGAAAGCTTAAAAAAGAGGAGTTGAAGAGATATCCCTACTTCTTTAAGCTTTTGTAACACTAACTAGTATAGCAATAATATTAAGAGCTGTTGGTTTTGTCTTTTGAGTATTGCATGTCATTTTTAACGAAAGGAAACTTTTTTATTGCAAAGAGAGGGGGCAGTAATTGCCTATTCTCTCATTTCGTTCTTTTGTTTCACAATCAAGTATAGTACTCTAGAAAGTGTTTGGAACATGCACTACTCTAATTTTAAAAAAAACTTAAAAATATACATGCTTATTGTTTTAGTTTCTGTGCATTTACATACTTAAAATGATTCCTTTTGTGTCTTATAGGAAATTGGTTACTGCCAAGGAATGAGTCAGATTGCAGCCCTTCTGCTTATGTATATGAATGAAGAAGTAAGTTCAATATTTCTTTATTAGAGTCCAAATTTATGGTAGATGGAGTTGATTGAAATTTAATATTTTATCATTGTATCCTTAGTTGATCTTCCTTACTCTGTGTTTTCCTGTCCAGACTTTAGTTTTTTTTTTAGTATTTATGCCCTTCATCACTGAGATATTCTTATTGTTAAATGCTAAACAAATGGGAAAGTGCTAGGTAATTTCTGAAAGTAAACTATTCCTTATATATGTATTCATCACAGTATCAAATCTCATGCTTTAGAACTCTGTTGATGTAAAGCACATAAGACGTTTGAAATTTCCAGGAAACTAAAACATTTGGCGTGATATTAACACATGGAATTTATTGCTTCCGTTTGAACAATATAAATTTAATTTTAAATAATACTGCTTCTTCATGTGTTTTTAACTTTGATACATATTTTTTTCTTGTTCGATCACTACCCATGTAGCCGTTTGATATGCCTTCAGTGTACACAATACACACACAGACTTTCTGCCACAGTGCAATGCTCCATAGCATATCCCCACCAGTGAAGAAGCTTGTCTATTAAGAATTCCCAGTGTGACCTGGTGTGTCACCATGTTATAAATATTTTAATGAACTCTGTTAATTCAAGTTCAGATTATTTATGTGAAGGTACTTTACATAACTTGAAGAGGTTTAACGGTAAATGGTGTACTACTAATTTATTACATTTCTACGACAAGGTTACTATGGCTTTAGATAACAAAAAGTGTGTAGATGTTCACATAGATTTTCCAATAGCTTTCGATAAGGTGCCATATGCAGCACTACTCAGTAAATTAGCTGATATTGGAATAAGAGGTAAAACTCTAGTTTGGGTTAGGAATTGGCTGACAAGAAGGAAATGAAAAGTAGTTGTTATTGGTAACCATTCTAAATCGAGTGAGGTTTCGAGTGGGGTTCTGCAAAGATCAGTTTTATGTCCCCTTTTGTTTATATGAATGATATTCATAAAAATGTTTCTGGAAACTGAACTGTTTTGCTGATGATGGCAAAGTTAAGGGGGCTGTAGAAAGTGACAAACGAGTACATCAGCTGCAGCAGGATTTGGATCATATTACTAAATGGGCAGACAAGTGAGGTATGGGAGTTTACGTTAAACATAAAGGTCTTGAAAGTTCTTTCATTGTTCAGCATTGTTAGACTTCTGGTCACTGCTTTGATTTTTCTTCTGCTAGAATGATTTGTAAATGTTCATCAGTTTATGACCTCTATTTTTGGGAAGCTTACTATATTGGAAAAATTCCCATTCTCTGGTCAATGATTTTTCCAGTGTTCCATTTTTTCCTTGCATCTAGAAGCAATTTTTATAATTGCGTTTTCTGGTGCTTCTTTTCTCCCGTTCTTTTTGTTTTCCTACTTTTATTTGTCTGTCTATATAGATTTAAGATTGTCATTGATCTTCATTGAGGTCTATAATTTGACTAGGACTAGCCCAGTTGGGCCCAGAGCCTGTTGCTGATCGTCGCTTTTGTATTTGCATTTGTAAGTAGCAGTTTGCTGAAGAAAGTTAGTCATTATGATACCTTTTGAACTTGGAACTGCATTGGATATGCTGTGTTTAATCACCTTGCAGATCTTAGCGAGATATACAGTGGATTTAACATGTAACTATGGAACTGCCTAACCGCTGGATAGTTAAATAACAGTAACCCCCTATGACATTGTATTTTGTAGTATGGTACATTCTAATAAATTGTAATTTTTAAGCATTCCACTTAAAAGGGTAATTTTGTTCCCCACGTGACAATGTATATATTTAATTTGAAATAATGCTTCAGAAGGGTAATGGACTAAATTTTGTTGCTTAAAAAGTCACAAACACGTCTTAACCCATTACCCGCTGGTGTTGCGTTGACGCAACGGTCATTATAAAAAATCATGAAAAATTCGCTATTTAACTAATTTTTGTACCGATTTCAGTTTTAGGTTTAAGAACAACCATATAAACATATTAAATAAAAAAAATTGCCTCAAACATTTTTTTTATATGTAATAAAAATTGTGGTTTTAACACGGATTTTTTTGCTCAAATTTGTGATGTATTTTTCTATCAAAAAAGTTAGAAAAGAAAAAAAGTTTGGGTAAATATGTGAAATGCTCTTAGTAAAGGTCACTTTGATAAAAAAAATCTACTCAGAAAATGATTATGTGGGGGAGGGAAGGAAGCAAAAGCAGGTGTTGCGTGAGCGCATCGTCAGTGAAAAAGGGGTAGTCAGACCTGCCTGTCTCAACTGCTCTTCCAAAAGTCATACATTTCGTTTCTATTCTGTGCGTTTTGACTGTGCAAGCATTTTTTTTCGTCTCCACCTTCTGAAATGCCCAGAACAAGATATCTTAGTTTAAGAAGCATTTGAACAGATTTTTGAAAAAAAAAATAAAATAAAAACTCTGATGATGGTGATAATTCGAGATTCTACTTACGGTAAAATTGAGCCTTGTAAAGATCGTTTCTCGCTACTTCAGAATTCAGAAGAAAAATGTTTCTGTTCCTCAGCTTTGTATCATTGAGCAATATAACATGAAAATGGGTAATGTTGATTTGTGCGATAATTTCGTTCCACATTATAGAATTAGAGTCCGAGAGAAAAACAGGTGCCCGATATTTTCAAATTATAGCGATGTTGCATAAACAAATGCTTGCAAACTTCCATGACTATCTGAAGAAGCAAATAGAAAGTGACTGATGGATTTTAGACGAGAGGTTGCACTTAATTTTTCACAGCCCCTCCCCCCTTGATAATAATACACAGAAGAAGAGTACAGCTACAGGACGGCCAAGTACATTCAGCTTACCAATGCCAGTATCTGGGGGGCATTTTACAGCAAGGTTTATAAATAACAAAAGGCTACGGTGCAAGTATTGTCATTGTGTCGTTTCTGAAACCACTAGGGTACCCGACCTCAAAGTGGACACAGATCTACCTTATTTAACGCGGAATAAGTACGGCTTCCGTTTTTACGAGCACCATTAAGGTGGAAGCTCGATTTAGCTAAGAGCGCTCTATTCTTTTGAACCAGACCAAGGGCCGAGCAAACAACTGGTCTTGTACCTCCAGAAGCATCGTTTCAGTTGGAGGACTTAGTGACCACGACTCTTATTTTGCGTCGCCCAGCCACCACTAGTAACGACGGTAGATCTTTGATCGGCTAGGATTGGACCCTCTGGTTACAAGTCCGACGCCTTACTGATCGGGCTGACCCCGGCCCCATTGCCATTGTCAAACTGTTTATCGTTGCAATGCTTGTGATATTGCTCTCCAACCCGATTGCAACGAAGTTCATCATGTATGACCTTGGATAATCAAATTTTTGTTAAATTTAAAATTTTATGCAGATTGATTTTTTAAAGACAAATTTTAATTTCTTCTAAAGTTCTCTGCACGTTTCAAAACCATATCAAAGCTCATACAGATTTTATCTGTCTAAAACGCATCGAAACTGCGGAATTGTATTAAATAAAACTACTTAGCATCCGTACCCCTTTTCCGCTGACGTTGCGTCAACGCAACACCCTATATCTCTAAATGTAAGTGAAATTTTGTTCTTTTTGCAGCATAATACTATTGTATGGACTCAAAATAACAACTTTTATGATTTGAATCAAAAACAAAAAATGATTTCCAGTTTCGGCTGTTAATGGGTTAAACAAAAAAATTGTCCACTATCTTTTAAAATAATTTTTTAATGAAATATATGAGCTGTCATGTGCAGGACAAATCGATTTTTTCATACTGCGGCCCAAAACGTAATTTTTTGAAATGGTTAAAATTATTATTTCTCCACAAATGAGATGTATTTCCATTTTTTCATGGAAACCTTAGCTTTCAAAACCTACTATGTGTTCTACCATTGCTATATTAATAGAGCAAAATTCCTAAGTAATTCATACAGCAAATTACAAGAAGTTGATTTTAGATATCTTACATGTGACACCTGTAAATAAATTTAATTTTAAATAACAAAATTATTTAATAAAAATATAACTGTGTCAGGAGTACCTTTGTATCTAATGTACATATTGAAAAATTTGCTTATTCCTGTTTAATAAAAATGTTAATATCTCTAACAAAACCTATGTGATATTATGGAGTATGGTTATATATTCTGCACATGTTTTATATTAGCTTCAAAAAATATTTTCATGCTTATTTTATTCTATCACTCACAAAAAAATTCAGTTATTTTTAAATCACACTGTGTTCGTGTGTAGATTTTTATTCATGTTAACCTATTACAAGTGCTTCTTTCTTACTGAGTTTTAATCTTAAGTAGTACAATTTTCAGTTGCTACTGCTGCAAACCATCACATGTTCCGTTATGGCTCAATGGTTCTTCAGTGCAGTAGCGTAGCTAGGGGTTGGCAGGAGTGGCTCTTGCCATGGGCGCAACAGCCAGGGGGCGGCATTTTAACCGATTAATTTTTTTTTTCGGTCAAGTTCAAACAGACTAAAAAATAAAAATTTGATAGACACCCCAAGCAGCGTAAACTGCGCCCCCACCTACAAGACAAGCCATACAAAATATGCAACTTTGCTTTGGCAGATTTCGATTGGATACACTGATGTTAGCTTAAATCTATCTGGCAGAATATAATTTAGTTATATAGGGTCTGCATAATAGGCTGATCTGAAATCGGCTGGTCTTGTCCACTAAAAAGAGATAGAAACAAACATTTTCTCTCCGCTTCTTTCAAGCCGTTTTTTTTTTCACGATATCACTTCAACTTATCAATTACATACTAAACTTCGGAAATAACGTACCTTAAGCACTAGAGGGCTCCAAACACCTAACGCTAATCTATAACCACCCTGTACTTAGAATGAAAAAGTATTTATACATAAAAAATAATCGGAGTTCTCAAAATAGCTATCTATTATTTTGCCTGTATGCAAGTTGTCATATTTATTAAGCCAATTTCAGATTAATTATGCTTTTTGTAGTTTCTTTGATTTCCTAATTACAATAGAATCAATGCCTTTATTTTTATTTAAAATGCACAAATTAAATTATTTTATACATTCTTCTAGTGTTTTAAAACAAATTCTATTCAAAATAAAAGCTGTTGTGTGTGGAAAAAAACACACTATGTTCAATATCGAGTTGCAAGAATTATTTATTTTTTGAATTTATGTGAAATGATGGGGAAAGGTAGGAACGCACCGAACTAAAATTGTTGGAAAAACAAAAATTCTCAAATTGAACAAAAAACTTGTAAAATATAAAACTTGAATTTTACCCAATAATACGAACAAGCAGACATATGCACACATAACATGAGGGGGAACACTGAGTATCGTTATAAATACTGAAAGAAAGATAAAAGAAAAAAAAGGTTGCAACTTTTTTGAATGAATGAATCAAAATTTTTGGAGTCCAAAATTTTGGACCTCCTATCAGAACGACCTCTAGGGGGGGGGGCGCAATTTCTCAAGTTCGCCACGGGCGCTGGGCCCCCTAGCTACACTACTGCTTCATTGCATTACGTTTTATGACATCAGTTACATAATTTTTGGATATATGGTACTACTTTGCTGTCTCTGACAAGTATAAAATAATGAGTGGCTTCAGTAGTAGTAGTATTAATGTTTACTCTTAGTATGTTAGAAATTCATTGTCTTTAAATATTTCTGGTAGTATATCTTTTTTCATGAACATCTCAGAAATTAAAATTATTTTGATTTTCTAGGAATCATTTTGGGCTTTATCTAGGCTTATGAGTGATGATAAACATGCTATGCATGGTATGTACACAACTTTTCAAATCAAAGTTTGAGTTATTTTTAATAAAAAATTGAAAAACTGCAAAAACACTTTCTGGGATTTATAAGAAATATTTGATTAATTTTATATGGAAAATGAACCTTTGTATGAATTCATCAAAAATCCATTTGTTTTAAATGTAATTTTTCAAAAATTACCCAATTATGAATTAATTGTTTGTTTTTTGCCTATAGCACAGTAGATTTTTTAAAAAGGATACCTTACTTATAAAGTTTGAAGTACAAGGTTCATCTTTTAAGTAAGAACTAGTTGTGCACTACATCCAAGCAATCTGTAACATGACATCCTCTCAAGTTTTGTCAATTTTTACCATCCTCTTACAATATGTCCTTAATGTGTATGGAAGTATTAATTGTGCAATTATACAGCTTTTTTGTCTTGTTAATTAGTAATCCGGCCCCTTGTGAAATTTTTACAATAGGGTAATTCCTTGTAAGTGTCAACCTAAACATGATCTTTTCATCTTCCAATATATACATTGTGTGATATATCATTTTAAAGATAATTTTTAAAAATTTTAGAATTTAGCCTCAGTTTTCACAAAATATTACTTTCAACACCTACAAAATGGCTCTAAAGATAACATATGCAGTTACCCAAAACATCGCATATTTTTCTAACTTTTCATATTCATATAAAGTTAAAAAAAACTGCAAATAATAATGAATTTTTTTTAATTATTGAAGTATGGTTCTTTTGCTTTACAGCAATATATATATATATATATATATATATATATATATATATATATATATATATATATATATATATATATATATTTTGTTTTGTCATAAAATTAATATTGCAAAGTTGGTAAGCATTCAGTCTGATTTACTTGTTATGTTAGTCACAAAAACATGAATTAATTCAGTTATTTCCTTCTGGAAATAATATTTTTTACATTTTTTCCCCTATGTTGTGGGCACAGTTAGATTGATAAGATGGTTCATAAAGAATTTCCTTTTTTCAGCCATAGGACTTGTGACTAACATAACACCATTGTGTGTGACTAACATAACATTACTGGGACTAACATAACATGACTGTTCAAGAAATGCTTAAATCTTAACTAAACAATTTATTTTAGAAACAAATTAATTTATTGAACCTCTTATTATGAAGAAATTAGTGTGACCATATATACTGCAGTAATTTTTATTTTCAAAACAGTTTTTTTAATGGTCAACTTGGAGTCAAAATTTTATGCTGTAATTTGCGACGAAAGTAATCGACATATGAAGTTGACATCTTCAATGAAAGAATTTTAAATGACTTTAAAGCTATGTGCGGGATCACTGTGCAATATGTTTTTCTATGAACATATAGAGCTGGAGCTGCTGTTCACTTAAAAAACAGATATGATCTTAAATGCCTCCAGCATCTGCAGGTCATGGAGTTTTATGACATTGAATTATGAAAAGCGCCCTCATGTATAGCACAACATGCGGAGCAGTGTGGGCAAACCTTGATAATTAATGCAAAGGAATTATTTCAATAATTAATAAAACAAGAATTGAAGATAAACTGAATGTTTGTGAGTGAAAGTGACATGGTTGAAAAGAGAAAGTTAGACTTGTGGTTTGAAAATGAAAATCCCGTATTTGTTTTTTCAGTAAGAATGATATGCTGAAAATATGGAGAAATTTAAAATTTGCTCATTTAAAAACACAGGGGATGATATCCCAAGAAAAGAAGTTTTTTTTTAAAAGAAATTGTGGAAGATGAAGCTGATGATGATTTTGAAGGAAATTCTCCCGGGCTGTTCCGAAATACAAAAACTAAGACAGTGGGTAATTTTATTGTGGTGGTATTTATCTCTCGTAAGTCTATATGTTAAGTAGGTTTTAAACATGAATGCAAATGATTATGAAGTTCTCTTCATGAGAAAAAGCTCTGAAGCAATCTTTGTGTTTCCCACAAATGAGGACAAATTTTGGATTTAAAGAACCCAAATTTCGAAAGTCTTGTCGCAAACATCTGTAAATTCCCGCAGACATTATTACTTCAATTACAAAATTGAACTGTAAATTTTGTTTACAAGTAAACATGTGTGTTAAGCTTCAATAAAATCTTGTTTGCAGTCTAATATTTGTATTAATATTACCTGTAATACACTTAAAGGTAAATGTGTAATCGCGTGTTATGTTAGTCACAGGCGAGTTTTATTAAAATACTACTTTTTGCAATTTCATTTAAAATATATGCCAAATTTACAATTATTAATGTGAAAAAACCTTTCACATAGATACTATCAGGAAAAAAAATATTATTTTTTGGTTTAGTTTTAGAGAATTGTGTTGATGAATTTAATGCAAAATTTTGAGGGTTGCAAATCTGTTATGTTAGTCACGTTGATCAAAATGTTCCCTAACTGTCAAAAATTGAAAGTAATATTATTATTTTTTTTATATTAACTTAAACAACTCATCTATGCAGAGAAGAATAACACCTTGTTTTTGGCATTGTGACAAAAAATATGGCTAGCACACAGAAAATAATATTAAAAATTTGTTCTAACTGTTATGTTAGTCACAATGGACTTACTCAATATTCAGATTTTAAACCCAATGAAAAGTTCATGCAGCCAAAATTTGCCAGCTGCTTATTTAAATTCATAATTAAGTAACATTGGTTGACTATTTATTGATGGCTACTATCATCGACAGAGTGTAATAAATTTTAATCAAGCAAAAGCTCTTCATTAATAAATTTTTCAGTTCTTTGTTTTCAAATAATCTTATAAATTCATTAAGTTTTCTGATATTTTAACTTTAGTTTTGCATCTCCTAAAGGTCCTGTAGGAGCAAACATTGTATTTTTCAAATAAGTAAATAAATAAATAAGCAGCAGAAGATAAACTGAACAAAATTAGTATCAGAAGAAAATCATTCCACTTTTATTCAATGAAGATACCATAAAAAAAAGCTTTTGTTTTTGTATTTAAAATGTTTCCTGAAATTCAGTGAGAAAAACGTATTTATCCTCGTATGCCATCAAGGAATTATCGGAGCCATGAAATTCTGCTCATTTTATTCATTGAAACTCTTATTGACAACTCTTAGTGCAAAAATTTGTTTAAAAAACTTATCTTAACCTTTTAGAGCCAGGTGGTACACATGCTGTACCGCAAGTATTTTTTTCTTTGAGGATGGGGTTGAAATCTTCGCTTCTACCCTTGGAGTAGGGGATTTTTTCAAGATTTCATAAAATCTTACTGGGGGATTACGACTTTGTGTTCGAACCGCGAAGTCATAAAACCTAAGTGCTTGCCGTTGCACCTTTCATTTTCAGAGGAAAAGGGACCTACGGTTCAACAGTTGTACCGGCCCGTCTCGAAAGGAAAACTTCTATATGAATAGTCCGGATCCAAAAGGTTAAAGTACTGTATCTTGAAGCAATTATATGACAGTGGATCAGAGAAATCCATTATAAATGATTTTCCGCTTTAATAGTCAAACCTTGTTAAAACGAACTCCAAGGGACCTTAAAAATCAGTTTGTTTTCACCATAGTTTGTCTTATCTGAAGAACAAGATAATAAAAACCACGGTGCAGGGATTGGAAATGATGTTCATCTTAGCAGTAATTTATTTTAATCATGTTCAAATTAATGAGGTTCGACTGTACTTGTTATGACCTCAGAAAAATTTAAACCATTGATGATAATCAATGAAAGTATTCCTGTTGCTTCATGAGCATAATCAGAAATTTTTGAGATTCTATTTGAAAGCAAAAACTTGATTCACCAGTAATGACTCTAAAATTCAGAAAAGTTGAAGCTCAGAGGATATCCGGTTTTGGGTGCTGCATTGCGCTAAGAGCTAGATTAATATAACATTGAAATTCTCAATATAACTGAGAAATATTGGCAGGATTGGAATGTCATCATTACATATCCAATGTGTAACATTTACGCTGAAATGTTTACTAGAAAGTAGCTACTCAATAGAACCTTAAGCATATTTTATTTACAAGCGGTGAGACACATAACAAACACGATTCTATCAATTCAAGTTCTGAATGGCGCTGTTGCCAAACGCTAAGTAACAAACTATCAAGGGGCTACAGTTACAGTTATTATGACACAATGTACCTAAATTGTTATTTACTTTAGAAATCTTACTTTTGAGCTAAAAATATTGATGTATGTAAAACTTCGCTATTCTTTTTTGTTTGTATTCCTTGTAATTTTGACTAACCAGATAGTACAGTGATATGTTTGAAACAAAGTTTTTTTTTTTTTTTTTTTTGTATAAATCACTTCTTAGTTAATCATATTTTTAAATTGTAGGTTTCTTCATCCCTGGCTTTCCAAAACTACAGAGGTTCCAAGAGCACCATGATAAAATACTTACTCGATTTTTGCCGAAGCTAAGAAAACATTTGGATAAATATGAAATTCATACTAGCCTTTATACACTGAAATGGTTTTTTCAATGTTTCCTTGATAGAGTAAGTATAGTTTTCGTGTTATGCTGTAAAGTTCTGAAAAATGTATGACAATCATAGCTATCACCATCAGTTTAAAGTAATGTTGATTGCTCACAGTTCTTGTGAACCATTATAATTTTTTAGTTACTGAAACGTGTTAAATAATTCATCTAAATACTTTTTATGTTGTTTTCATATTGTATCAGAATTTTTAATGAAATGCTATTAGGTTGTGTGAAACTTCTGTGGTCACTCATATTTATTAATCCACCTCTTCCCTAAAGGATGAAAATTTAAAGGAACAGATTTTAACTTATATACTTAACACTAACTTGTCTGTTATTAAAGTATTAGTGTGGAGTGAAAAATACAAACTTTTCAAATTTCTAAACACCTGAAGTATGATTGTTTTTTTTTTTTCACAAAAAGTCCAAGATAGCAGAAGAAATAAGACAAATAGACGAATTGGACAAAATGAAAGTTCATTGATTTTCAATATGTTTGATACATATAATAGTCACGATAATGTAACAGAATTATTACATAATGTAATTAAATTATTTATTAGAGTAATTAATTAACTAATTTTTAAAACTTTTATTTCCCAAAATATGGGTTCAAGCTTTACCTTTTTTTTTTTTTTTTTTTTTTGATCTTCCTAAAGTTTTTCTTGCTGCAAGAAATGTTTATTATCACTTATAAAAGAAAAGAATCTTATGCCTTATTTAAAACTTTTTTTTTTCATACCTATAAGTAAATTTCAGAGTTAAAATACTAACCAATCTCAGTTTCAGAATTTCGCGTCCTATACATAGTCAATTTAATAAATTCTTACATATACTTCAAAAAACCTTTTTTCACTTTAACGTTTGTGGTTTCATTTATTCTTAAAGTCTTTCTAATTTTCACCTTTAATGTTGGCAGCTATTCAGTGAAATCTCATTACAGCAAAACAGTAAAATATTCATTTCTGCAAAACAAATGTTCAGTCCTATTTTTATTGTCACTTGATTGTTTGAATGAATGGCGCTGAGAACCAAGGCGGACAGACTCCTTGTTGGTTTGGTTGCCAGTCTCTCTCCTCCCTTAAACTTATAAAAAGTTTCCTTCTGAACTGGAGACCCCAAATTGCCAGGCCTCTTGTTTTCGACTAGGTTGACATGGCTTCTCATTAGCCTTGGTTCAAATTCAATTACAACGAAATGCCTATTACTATGAAAAACATTTTTGTTTCTTTCAAGTTTGTTGCAAAGATATTCAACTATTTTTTAAATCTTTCTATTTGATATTTTTGTTTATAATTTCATATTCCCCCTTCTCCTCATATGTTCTAAGAGTCATTTCATGTAAACTCAGCCAGTTTTTTAAATATTTCCTACGATATCATTTGTAGTCTTAGTTTGATTTTATACATTATTTCTAATTGTGTCTTGCACTAAAATTCCATATTTTATATTGAGTAGAGGTTCTTCTTCAAACTTAAAAAGCCAAGTCACTGAGTTAATCTTTCCACTTCTTTTACCCATATTTATTCCAAATCATCAATTATGGATTCATATGTATTTTAGATTATTGAATTTAGTATTGATGCTCAGTGAGCCAGTGAGAGATTTATGCTGCCATTAATTAATGACATAACTTGAGGCTCGAACTTACTTGGTTTTGTAACTTTTCCTTCTAACTGACTTTTTATGTTGTACTTTCTTTTATCTCCAAGAATCATTTTGTGTGATTGAAATCATTAAAGAGCATAGATAAGTTTTTATGTCAGTAAAACATTCATTTCTTTAAAAGGTGTTTTGAAACACTAGCTCAGTAAGGTTTGTATCTTGTAATAACAATACTATGAGTGCTGAATGAAGCATTCCTTTTTTTTTTTTCAATTGTGCAAAATTACAATACAAAAACATGTAGGAAGTAAGCTGAACATTCATTATTAGGTACTTTTTGATTATTTGCATAATTAGTTATTTATAATTGATATTTAAATTCCTTGCAGGTACCTTTTACTTTGACTTTAAGACTGTGGGATATTTATATGTATGAAGGTGAAATTGTTTTAACTGCTATGTCGTACACCCTGTTGAAACTCCATCGAAGTAAGACTATTTTTTCTGTGACCTAAGTTGGCACAAATCATTCCTCCTTGAATTGTTTATGTTTTTCACCAAAGTTAGATCCTACCATATGCATTGTTGATTGGATAAATGTGCACCGCCCCCCCCCCACTCTTTTTTTATTTTGTTTAAAAAGAAAAGAATCAAGCCTTTTTTTTTTTTTTTTTTTGAAAACAGTAAAATATACTTAAAAGACCTGTTAGGTGCATATAACTAGTAACCTGTTAAGTTTTTTTCTTTTCCACAAGTATTCAGGTCACTGAAAAAAGAATTTTCTTACCATTTGTTAATTTCTGTTTATAGGTGGTAAAAAAAACTTTTTTATACTGCAAATGTACTTAAAAAAGAAAACAGAAAACAAGTACCGAAATAAACAAAGC